>VUQR01001274.1:2613-25097 GCA_015108515.1 Hemichromis elongatus
CGGTGCGCGCTAGTCCCCCCCTTCCCTCCTCCTCCCCGTCATTGGCCAGGCGCAGGGCCGGTGGGCGGGGCGTGCCGGTGCGCTACTGTTTAAAACGCTTTGGGGGAACTCTGTGCGAAGCACATTGTAGAGACCGGTCTTCCAGAGGGATGAGGGAAGGTTTGGGGTTTCATCCTGATGATTCCAAAATAATAATTATACTAAATTGAAAATAAGCAGACGCACGGAGACGACGCTGGTTAGAAAAGAACCCGCAAAAACAAAACAAAACAAAAAACCCAAGAGGAAGTCTGGATTACTATTACACCGAGCTGATTCCTACCGGTCTACAAATGAGCAACAGGTAGATGAGACGATACTTTCTTTTAAGTCGTTCCTTGTGCGGATCTTGCGCTTTATTAGAAGATGTTATGCTTTATTGGGTGCTTTACGCATGTGTGAGGAGCGTGTGTGATGGTCTGATTCTCCACACGCAAGCTTCCTGGCTTCTCTGTTGTCACCGCAGTCAGATGGCCCGCCAAAAGTTTGACTTTATCATGTCATAACCGATTCAAGCTTCGCACCGAGGTCCCGATTTGGAAACCTGCGGTTGAAGCGAAACCTGCGAGTCTGTGTCAGTGTGAGGGTCTGTCCGTCTCTGTGCGGGTGATTGCATCACAAGGCAGCTCCTTTTTTCCCCTCGCACCTGTTAACATTTGTCGCAGGCATCTGGTGCAGTCTGAGAGCAGCTCTTTACGATTAGATCCTCTATTAGCGACGTTTAAAAGGCTAAAAAAGTGTCTATAAAGCAATAATAATAATAATAAATCAACAAGAGTTTTTAATTTTGAGTTTACTTATTAAGGCAGTGTTTTGCATTTTCTTCCTTTGAATGAAAAAAGGGAGAAAAGACGCTCTATTCGCGTAGTTTTTATGTACTGCACATATACCATGCATGTACACTTAAGACATCATGTGAAGAAAAATTACACACTGGTCAACATTGCAGCTTACACTGTAATCAGGATGCACATTAAATAAGGTAATGAGGGGTTGAACTTTACCCAACTGTTCCTTCCCCTTTTTTTTTGAAGTAAAATCAAAGTAAGTAAAAGCCCAAATTGCATCAGCCAGTTAACCATCCTGCCAGTGTGAAAGTTCAGGATGACTCAGCTGTGGTAACATATTCTGTGCTTTTAGTGTGCGTGCAATACCCTCCAGGCCCGGAGAATTTTCTGGTCTCTGCTGCCAACTTCTTTCCCATCTTAAAGCCTCATGCCACAAAGAGAAATCCAGACTGACACAAGCTTAAAAAACACAAGAGGACACTGGAGGCGGTGCTGGGTCGATATAGACCCTGTTGCTAGGAAAATTAATGAGAGGTGTTTTAGTTGTGCTGAGAGAATCCTCGTGGGGCAGCTGTTATCGCAGCAGAAAGGAGAAACTCCTGAGGGCTTTCTGAGCGTCAACAAGCTGCATGTCTCTTCTGCACAAGTTTTTTCCTCAAAACTCGTGCAGAAGAGACAGTTAGGTCAGTTTCAAGCTTCCACCCTGAAACTGTCTTAATGAAAGCTGAATCAAGTTGCTTGTATTCGCACATTCAGTGTCTCCTTAAAACCTTGAAATCTTTCTTACAACCTAGATGATGTCATAGTAATGGTAGTAAAGTTGCATGGGCTAAACACGCCACCGAGCCCCTAGATAGATGCAAGAAATCTTTTTTTGGATTTTTCAGTCGTAGCTTGTTGTGCATGCTCAATTTTTGCTGAATATTGTTTGAGAGATGACAGGAAGGAAAATGGTTTGCATATCTGAGCTTTCTCCATGTAAATAGTTTACATAATCCATCAGCAGCGCAAGACCAGCAGCACGAGATCCCATAGAAACGCTGCAACCCGCAGTCTAGCAAGAAACGACCAGGTCAGCACAGGGCGGCCAAGAAAAATAAGTCCACTTTGTAAATGGCCAATAACAGGACCTGAGTGCAATTACTGTGTGGCCTCTCTCAGTGGAAGCTGAAATGTTAGATGAGGGTTAAATATCACTGTTGTTGTTTGTCATAACTAGATGAAATATTGTTGGCACACAGGCGAGCTCTTCTGGCCCCATGTATTAGGTTCGTGATGGTTTTTCTCAGGCTGCATGTACGTCTGACTACGATTCTGACAAGCTGCTGGGATTTAATGTTCAGCAGCCTCAGTTACGATTTGCCTTTATGTATCTGGATGCTAGTTTTTCTAATTGACACCTTCTGTTTCTGTTTCCTTGTAGCACTTGACATTGATGAGGCCCAGTCACCCAATGAAAGAGGAGTGACCACTTCACCCTCCTTTTGTCGCACCGCATCCAGAGGCCAGTGAGGCTGAAGAGGTGTCCCTTCAGCCCGCCTCATTTTGTAACCATTTCCTCTCTGAGTTGGTCCCCAGAAGTGTTTCAAAACTGTTTCTCCAACGCTTTTTCCAGAAACTTAGACTGTTTTCCAAAGCAGAAGCAGCACAGCCCTCCCAGACTGAGGTGATGGGAAGTGTGCGAGCCAGCCGCTATAGCATTGTGTCATCAGAGGAGGACGGCATGAAGCTTGCCACAATGGCAGTACCAAACGGCAACAGCAAGAGCAAGGTGCACACGAGGCACCAGCCGCAGAGCAGATTTGTAAAGAAAGACGGTCACTGCAACGTGCAGTTCATCAACGTGAGCGAGAAGGGCCAGCGGTACTTGGCTGACATCTTCACCACATGTGTGGACATCCGCTGGAGGTGGATGTTCATCATCTTCTGCATGGCCTTCCTCCTTTCCTGGCTGTTCTTTGGCTGTGTCTTCTGGCTGGTGGCCATCTTTCACGGGGAAAATAATGGCCAGCAATGCGTCTCCAATGTTAGCAGCTTCACCGCTGCCTTCCTGTTCTCCATTGAGACTCAAACGACGATCGGTTATGGCTACAGAGTCGTGACAGACGAGTGCCCAGTTGCTGTGTTTATGGTGGTGTTCCAGAGCATCGTGGGCTGCATTATTGACGCCTTCATCATTGGTGCTGTCATGGCAAAAATGGCAAAGCCCAAGAAGAGGAATGAAACTTTGGTTTTTAGCCATAACGCTACCGTGGCCATGAGGGATGAAAAGCTCTGTCTGATGTGGCGTGTGGGCAATTTAAGGAAGAGCCACCTGGTCGAGGCACACGTGAGAGCCCAGCTCCTCAAATCCCGAACAACAGCGGAGGGGGAGTACATCCCGCTGGACCAGATGGACATAGATGTGGGCTTTGACAGCGGAGTCGACCGCATCTTCCTGGTCTCCCCGATCACCATTGTGCACGAGATCGACGAGGACAGCCCTTTCTATGACATGAGCAAACAGGACCTGGAGAACTCAGAGTTTGAAATCGTAGTCATCTTGGAGGGTATGGTCGAGGCGACGGCGATGACCACGCAGTGCCGAAGCTCCTACGTCGCCAGCGAGATCCTCTGGGGCCACCGCTTTGAGCCCGTGCTCTTCGAGGAAAAAAACTACTACAAGGTGGACTACTCTCGCTTCCATAAGACATACGAGGTGCCGAGCACCCCTCTGTGCTGCGCCAGAGACCTCGCGGAGAAAAAGTACATTCTCTCCAACTCCAACTCCTTCTGCTACGAAAACGAGATGGCGCTGGACAACAAAGAGGACACAGATGAGGGGAACGGGGGCAGCGTCGGCCCTGACGGCACTCAGACAGACAACATCTCAGAGAGCGAACACAACCAAGCCATGGTGCCCCTGGAGCCCCGGCCTCTGAGACGAGAGTCCGAAATATGACTGTTAAGACATCTCGTGTGAGATTTTCCGAGAGTCGCGTCTCTGCTCTGAAAAGGCACTACGAGCCAAGCTGGGTTAGAGTTAGAGGCCAACCCAAACGGTACTGCTGTGGAAAGTGGCAGTGAGGTGTAAGACTTTGTCCTGATGAGTCTGCTTGAACTTTGCATACGGCATGACAAAACACAGCACTATGAACCATGTGCATATCGCAGAATGAATTCTCCATGAAGTCCCCATGAATGTGTGCTCAGTGTCCGGTGACTGCAGAGAGGACAGAGGCTGTCGCGATGACTTGAAAACTGCAGGCATGTCTCGGTCGCTCTGTCCAGCGACAACAACGCGCTTTCAGAAAGGTGTTTTTTTTGTTTGTTTTTAAGTTCTCTAGTGCTGCTAGAAAAAGTGGAAGTTACACAAAAAGCCCTTTAAAATACTTTCACTTTGACGCTGTCACAGAACCAAAGAGTTAAGAAATCAGATGTCTGGAACAAAGAAGGTACACGCCGTTTGTTCATGAGCTGGCCTCATAGCAGACGTCACTGAAGGCAGTTTCCGCCTGCAATAACCCGTAGAGAACTTTCCTTTGACTTGATAGCACTGATCCTCTCGGCTTTGTGCTTTTGTAGTAAAAGTTTGAGCTGGTCAGACTGATAGAAACATGCCTGTTTGCGTCAAGAGATCAGAGCAGGGTATTATTAACGACATCAAACCGACAGAAATCATTAATTTAAACCGAGACTGGGGTAATATGAGAGTCTGAATGTTCTTAAAAGTGCTGCTATGATGTTGCTTCTGTTTTTTTTTTACGGCTGATAATGACTATGACAATGCCAAAGAGTATTATTATTGTTATTATTTTTATTATTATAGTTACGTTTCTGAAAAAAACAACAAAAACAATTAGATTTGGTACAGAAAAAGTAGAAAGTTTAGGCGGTTTAATGTAAGGTTTGTTTTTCAAGGATGTGTACAGTTTTTTTTTCCTCTTTCTTTTTTTTTTTTTAAAAATGTGGATTTTCTGTATCTGGAGCCATTTCATCAATCTGAACCCTTATAATGGAGAAAACAGGTCATAAGTAACACTGACGAGAGCTTTTGATGGGCCAGATTTTTCAACTTAAAAGACTTCATTTCAAGGCAAACCTTTATTTTTAAGGTTTTAAAATACGAATCGGTGTATTGGTGTCAAGAAATTAAATACCCTAAACGAATCTTTTAAAATAAATAAATATCAAGTCTCTACGTGAAGCCGGTTTCCCTTCGTGCTGAACGCTATCAACGCCACTGGAGTTTTCATTCTCTGTTGTAAACGCTTTTGTTTTACTTGAGAATGTAAGATTTCAAAGAAACAAAAGTACTGTAACTGCACAAGAGTTTGCATCAATACACGTTTATATCCTTTATCTTTTGTGACAGAAAGCCTCTCAATAGGCAGATCCTACACGTGTAAATACCTCCCTCCCTGTTGCAGTTGTTTTGTATCAGTCTTCCAAATGTACTGCAAAACCACAGAATGTACAGATTTTGTATTATTATTATTATTATTATTATTATATTGTACATGATATTCTGTTGTTCTTTTACAATAAAAAGTCAATCGGAGTAAACTCGTGTTGCTGGTTTAAATAAAGTGGTTCAAAGACTATTTTAGATCAATTGTTGCCAATGAAAACACAGTGTGAGAGAATTCAGAAACATCAAATGTTGTGGTGCTGTAGAAGTTTAACTTCCTGAGGAAATTATAAAATCTTATTTTGGGTCAAAGTTTCTCAGCATCCTTTGACAGTTTTTATTCACTTTGATCATAAAAAACATAAACGGCCAACTTAACAGCTCAAAAAGAGCCGCAGGCTTTTCAAGACGTCTCTGGAGCGGCGAGAACGGCTTCTAGACTTCGGTTTATCTCAGGCAGGATGTTTGGTTTCAAGCAGCGTCGATAGCCTGGTTGGCACCATGTTAGCATTAGTCAACTACCTCTAACAGACATCCGTCCCTGGTTCAGCTGAAGATCATAAAAAAAAGGCCATTGTCCGCTTCTAAAGAACTCATAGAGTCGATAAACATTTCATTCAGAAATGTTCGTGCCCCTGTGTAATAATGTCTTCATGCCTAGTATAATAATGCATGGCACAGCATCAGGAATACAGTGGATTCACTCATGAATACCACCACACAAGTTTCTGGTAAACAGATTCATTCACTGAAAACTGATTAAAAATGCTTAAATCTAGCAGCTGTGGAAAAAGTCCAGTTCAATTCAACTTGTATTTGCACCAGTTCACAGCAGCAGTCGTCTGAAGGCAGTTTATGCTGTCAGGCCAGTGCAGAAATATGCTCCAACATCTTTGTTAATGGAAATTAAATATTTTTGTGTTTGTTTGTTTGTGTTCTTTTTAATCCCAGAAATATAAAGTGGGGAATGCAGCTACTGTGTGCTGCAGGCAGTCAGCACAATTAGCTTTCAAATCAATATTATACATTTATCTATTAATCTATTTACTTTTGACAAATGAGACGTCACGACTAACTTAAGGAAACAGGAGGGCAAAAAGGATTACTGTCAGCATAATTAAATCCAGATCCACGCGTCGTGAATGCATCAAATCGTTGCTTCGTTGCCTCTGAAATGATTTAAGATTAAAGGTGTGTCTCAGCAAATGTGCGACCTCTTTCTTCACACCGGCTGGTGTTTGGAGGGATCGCGCTGGCAGTCGCGGCAGCAGCGCGCTGTGACACTAACCAGCCACCTTGTCCTGCTTCCCCACCAGCCCGAGAGGGATTAACACCTTCTTTTTCCTCTCTTTGCTTCTGCATACTTGGGACTCATCCATCCCTCATCCTGTCTTCCATCATTTTCTCATCTGTCTTTGGCCTTCGTGTAACATCTGTTCTCCCTCTCTCTTCTTTCTTTTATTCATTATGAGTCATGATCAGTTCAGCTCAGAATCATGGAATAAAGTCTTCAGTAAGTTTACCACTTTTCCATTTACGTCGTTAAGTTTTTTACTTTGCTCATTTACCAACATCATTTAATGACTTAAATTTGTACAGATGGTTCAAAAAATTCCCCCAAAAGATTAGATTTTTCTGTAAAAGGGTACAAAGCACAATCATATTTACATCAAATGTTCATCCATCCATTTACTGCCGCTTATCCAGGTCCAGTCTAAGTGGACTGAAACCAGTGACCCCCACCCCCTCCCCGCTGTGCCGAGAACGTCTGACCACAAAAGCTATGAGCAGAATGGGTGACAAAGGGCAACCCAGGCAGAGTCCAACTCACATCACAAGCAGGTCTGACATGCTGCCGGCGATCTAGACCAAATCTGTCACTACGGACAGCCCGAATGTCCCGCACCAAAACACCAATCATTCTGGACTGGGCCACTGTGCTGGAATCAGGGCCTCTGTGTTGTGAGCAGCTGGGGCTCAGGATGTGGCGCTACTGTCTGCTAAGAAGCTGTGAGCCTCCACCTGGCTTCTCAAATCAGCCCCTAAAGCTTCATCTGCTGTGTGAGTTTACATGAGATAAAAAAAAAACGAATGTAATCGAGTTTTACATGAATGTGTTTCATCGTTTTAAAAGCGCTTTGAGGTCTCAGTAAGAGTAGGAAACCACTACATATATAAAGACCAGTCCAAGCTGGGGACACCTTTCCATTTGTTGTCCAATCAGATGTGTCCTCGATGTTGTCACACGATGGATAAGAATCTAAAACGCTGCACATTTCACATTTGTGTTCAGAGCTGATGAGAAGCATTTCATTGTTCTTAGAAAGCAAAGAAAGAGGAAACATCATTCCCATGCTTTGCCTCGTCTTCTACAAATTTTGCTGGTTTTATTTAACAGCGCAGACATGGGAAAAAAAAGCTGGAGCTCACCCCAAGTCAATGGAAAATTCCTTAGTTTACTGCTAAGGAAGACTGACACGAATGTCAACTTGTGGAGTCAGAGCTATAGTCAACGTGATGCTCCAGTGTGTGTGTGTGTGTGTGTGTGCGTGTGTTCCATTCATCTTACATAAAGCAGTTACGCTATCTGATTTCTGAGTTCTTTCGCTTGCTTATTAAAATCAGGATCTGTGTTTCATATTTCCTCCGTCATTTTAAATGGAACTTTATGCTTTGATCCACGACAGACATCACAAAGAGAAAAAGATGTTTTTAAAAGTGTACACAAGTCCAGGTTTGAGAAGAAATCACCCTTATTTATGTGTTTTGCTTTGGCTTTCTCTGAACACACAACTTGGCACCAGTTTACCCCTGAAGGGCGACACTGGTGGGAAAGTAAGGAGTGACTTTCCGGTCACACCATTTCATATTGCATTTATTTATTGGATTATTAATTTAAAGTTGCGACCAGGAAAGCCACATTGAGGCTTACTTCCTGCCTGAGAGAAAGAATAGTGGCACATTGTTGAGCGCTGTGTGGCAGCTCTGCTGCTCTAGGTGCTCTCACTTCTCTGTTTCTATTGTGCGGCTCTACTTGCGCCCTGTTTATGAAAACAATAACACTGTGTATCAGTGGAGTAAACATCCGAAGGTAAATGTTAGGCCAACCTCCATTATTCCCGTGTAAACGCCTGAGATATCAAATATCCAAACAGTTTACTTTTTATCACTATTTATTTGTGTTTTATACATCATGCTCCGCAGGTCGTTGAGCCCCGTTCAGACTCTCAGAGCTACAACCGTAATCTGGAAACAACAATGCAGGGTAAAAAGCTTGGACCTGCAACACAAACACAATCTGTGCTCCTGAACTATAACCGGAACCCCTGGCTTTTATCGAAGCTTCTGGGAACCAGGCCCAGACCTGTGATCCTCGCTGTGTTTTGTCTTTAGCCCAACCAGAGTCTTCCTGCTTCACACGGACCCCTGCCTGGTCAGACACAAACCCTCCATCGCTTAAGGTGGAGGCCTCGGAGCAGCTGAGATGCTCCAGGACGGGAATGACCGCGGTCTTAGGTTAATGACTTGCTAGTGGAGTATCTGAGTTATGACCCATTTGGACCGAGTGGAAATTCTAGTTTCCTGTTGCAGAATCGCAACACTGCTCGTGACGACATTTTCAGTGCCTGCTTCATGTAGTCGGCTTGAAAAATGATTTTCCTGCCGTGTACGTAATGCTTTCCAAAACAATGGGAGTGAGAGCTGAAGCGCTGTAATAACGGGAGAACGGATACAATCAACTGAAGGGTGTGAAGCCGTGCTTGGACTTGGCCGGTACTCACTGATGCAGAGGCACGTTAGGAAAAAGCTGCTGAGGAGGAAACGAATGGCAGCGCTAAATCAAACATTCAGCTGAATCTGAAGCTCCATTCAGCTTTACGGTGAAGTGAAGCCCATTGTTTAACAGCACTGTGGACTAGCTGGTGAGCTAATTAAAGCACGCAGGAAGTGGTGCAGAAGTGGGAGTGTTTGTGAACAAGTTCTGCATACTGATTTAACAGACAGACACTTAGAATAAATAATACTTTTAATCTGCACAGAGTTGTAGTGCAGGCCAATAGTTGCCTTATCAAACGGGTTTTCTAGAAGTTCCACCCATCTATCATCAGAGGGGCTCTGAAACTTATCTCAGCTTAAATAGCATGACAGGTTTACTCTAACCGGGATATTTTTGACTGCCATCCATCCATCCAGCCATTTTCTTCCACTTATCCAACTCAGGGTCACAGAGGGGCTGGCCAGGGGCACGCCCTGGACGGGTCACCAGTCTTGTGGCTGTCATTCATGTTTTACTGGCTGTAATGCACAGCAGCCTGTCGGGTAAACACCAAAAAAACACCATATCAGCACAAACAGCATGTATAAAGTGTCAAGCACGGTGGTGGAGGGGTGCTGATTTGGGCACCTTGCACTCACTGAGTCGACCACGAACTATTGCAGAGTCCTCTGTCTGACAGCCCAGACTCAAGCACAGCAGCAAGCCTGAGTGCAGACCTCAACCTTATTGAAACGCTACAGTCAGAGCTGTGCAGAAGCCAACTCCACACTAAAGAACAGTTGCAGAAAATGAATGATGGTTGTTCTACAAGCTGCTGAGTCGCAGCGTGTACTTCTTTCCTGCTCAGCGTGGTGACCACCTCTTCTGGATATTTTAGATATCAGTTTATACTTTTGTACATTAAGACTCTCTATAAATGTGTCGTATTAATAAATAAAACCCAACTACTTCCTGCAAAACTAAATGCAACAAACTCTAGAGAATCAGCTTTGTAGACTTTTTACAATTTTAACTCCTTACAAATAACTTCTGAGAATAATTACTCATTCCTGAATCCCAGGAGTATCTGCTGGGTTTTTACCTGATGTACAAATAAACAGTTGTATTCCTGCAGTAACCTGGTGCTCATTAGCTCTCCGCAAATGGTTACACAGTTTCCAGAATTTTATAACATTTAAACATAAAGGGGCTGCCTTAGCATGCATGCATGTATAGACCACCTACGTGCTTTTAAAATCAGTAAAGATGTATTATTATATATTATAATAATAATAATAATAATAATATATTATTAAATATATTATTATAATTTTGTTTTGAAAGAACTAATGCAATACCACAAATATCTGACTGGAACCAGCTGTGTGTTACAGAAACATTTGCAGTTACTGGAATATTAACAATAACACAGGTGATAATGGTGAATCCTAAACACGCAGAAAGCCAATGGAATTTTCCGAGGAGCTGGCAAGCCCCCCCGGGTGCAGTTGACCATTGTTTGGTTCAGCGCCAAATGGGCGTCACTATTACAGGCAAGACTTTGCCATCATCCTGGAAATAACTGCACTTTTGATTCTTTGTAAATGTCATCTCATAGTGGCGTTTAACGGTAAGCTACGGCCTTCGGATGCCCCTGCCTCGGGTTTCTGGGTTACTGGCATGCCGTAGGTCTGCTGGCATTGGTGGCATTATTTGGCAAAACAGAGAGCAGTGGGCTTGACAGATAGGTGCTTTGTTACTTCTCTGCTCAGTGCTGTTGACACACAGGCTGCAGTCAACGACAAAGAAAGCTCACTAAAGTCTCAGTACCAGCACAACAGTGAGGACACCGCGGCCTCTTTTCCTCGGTCACAAACAGAAAATGACAGCAGACTGTGTGGTGGCATCCAACTTTCTAGTTTCACACAGGTGACACTGCAGCAATATGCCGCTGTTATGTCACGTCTTGAATAATTCATCAGCATTTCCAACACATTTCTGTCTTGTTTATGGCCTTGTTTGGAAGCCAAATTACATCTTACTATGAAGCTGACCAGATGAATCATATCCCCCAAAGAGGTGTCTTCATTTCCCGCATCTGCTCACTGCCAGCTACCCCAAACAGATACTAGAGAATTTCATACTTTACACTCAGAGGGAAAACAAAACAGGTACACCAGGGAACGGGAAAACATTTAACTCTTTGTTTTTCTGCAGCTGGATGCTCTGTTTCTCCCTGAGCTGATCAGAAATAAAAAAATTTAAAAAAACAGGGCTGGAGCAAACAAAGAAAGAAAGAAACTCTTATAAAAGGGAATTATGAAAACCTCACATTTTTGAACCTGCAGAGACGACAGACGTAGCCTCGTCGTAGATGTGTGAAAGGTTTTTGAAGTGTTTCCGAATCATTAAGTGCCTGGCTGCCTGGCTGCTCGGCTAAACAAGGTCTTCATGCATCCTTCCTGAGGCATCCCGAGACACTCCGAGGCCAGAAAAGTCACGTCTAGTCTGTTTTTTCTTTTCACATTGCAATAACAATGCCAGAAGTTTCCTATTTTAACCAAATAAAATGAGCTTTAATAAACATCAACATGTTGTTTTTGTGCTACAACCAAACCTATAACCAAACGTGTTTTTCAGGAGACGGCCTCTGTGTTGAATCATCTGCCCTTGTATTTCAGAAGCCTTTTCCACTATTTTAAGGCGTTGACTCAGTTTGTTTTAACATGTTTGATTTTATTTTTTATGCTATTTGTATATGTACAGCACTTTGTGAACCCTGGTTTTATGGTAAAGTGCTTTGTAAATAAAGCTGGCTGGTTAATTGCATTACCAGCCGAGTCTATGAAGAGAAGTTGATCTCACAAAATCTCTTTCTTGGTAATAAGATACATTAAATAGGTTTTGTGCTAGCATAGTCGACATTTTTACATGATTATTTTTTTTTATTTGTTCTGCATCAGGATTCAGATCTTATCTGCCTCGTGGTATTTACTCGGTTTCTAATTTTATCTTTCATGTAGAGTCATGTGAAGAAGAAAATTGACCCTGTTTCAATTGTAAGGCCTGGAGCATCAGGTGTATGTTAATAAGACGCTGAGGTAGAAAGACATCAACAATGATCTTAGAGAAGCATGGGTTATAAGGTCATTTACAAATAATTTGAAGTTGGTCGTTCTTCAATGCGAAAGATCATCTACAAGTGAAAAACTTGAGACAGTTATCAGACGTGTGAGGAGCGGATGTCCCTGCAAATTCACCCACAACTTAGGTTCACCAAGTTGCATCTAAACGAGACGTCTGGAACAATGTCCTTTGGATGGATGAAGTCGAGTGGAGATGCACGGACACCTCAAGCCTACTTGTGATGATTTAGGTTTCAGGTTTAGGACCTGGACACCCTGCAACCATTCAGGTGAGCATGAACTCCTCAGTATGCCAAATGATTTTTAGAGCCATAGGCTGCAAAAGCAACAGCTAAACCTGAACTATGCAATGACAACAACCCCAAGCACAGCAGCGACTCTACACCAGAATGACTGAAAAAGAAAAGAATCAAGGTGCTGCATTGCTCAGCCAATCAGACCTCAACCCAACTGATTAATTATGTTGGGACCTTTGTATCATTGAATGTCTGCAAATCTCAGTGTACAATGGTGTAAGTTCTTCTACAGTGATGTGAGAGACTGATGCAGTCAAACTGAAAACCATTACTTCTGTCAAAAGTAGTACCTCAAACTATGGTGGCGTACATGTAGTCTTAACCGTCAGTGGGATTCTGTCAGTGCGCCCCACACTGCAAAAACACAAAATCTTACCAAGCATATTTATCTTATTTCTAGTCAAAATGGTCTCATTATACTTAAAATAAGATACAAAAAGCTAAAGATTAACATTTCAGAATTTTTCACTTATTTCAAGCTAAAATATCTTGTTTCACTGGCAGATTTTTCACTTAATACAAGTGAAAAAAATCTCTAGTTTCAAGATTAAATGTCTTGAAACACGTTCATTTAGCTTACTGAAATGTTGCCCTTTAGCTTTTTGTATCTTAGTTTAAGTGTAATGAGACCATTTTGACTAGAAATAAGATAAATATGCTTGTAAGATTTTGTGTTTTTGCAGTGGGCAGCTGTGGCTACAATGTAGCTTGCCATCACCAGTGTGTGAATGTGTGTGTGAACGGGTGGATGACTGAATGTAGTGTAGCACTTTGGGGTCCATAGGGATTAAGTAAAGCGCTATACAAACACAGGCCATTTACCATTTAACTGTAGACCATGTCAGGACCAGATGATCTTTTTAAAAGCTTGAATTAAAGAGTGTACTTTTTTTCACAGGACCCCATTCCTGCACTTACCTTAACATCTTGACACACTCTGCAAAGGATCAAGACACAGAAGAGGTATGGCACCGAATCAAGAAAGTGTATTATAAGCTAGAGAGGAGCCCAGGGCCAGTGGTGCGTGGTGTCCAGCTTGTTTGGATATGGATACCAGAACATCATCTTGAAACTCTGGCAAAAACCAGCGGCTTTGTTTTACGACACCGAGAGGCTTCAAAGTTTTCTAATTTTATGTATTAGAACAAAATGCAACAAAGACCCTCTGAAGATCGTTTAGCAACTTTTTCCATAACTTTTTCCAACACAGCTCATTTTTCTAATCATGCGTAGACAAAGAAGATGAACACGTTAAGGAAGCATATCTCTCTGGAGAATGCAGCATTACGGACACACAATAAAGGTTTCCGAGTCAAAGCATCGCGGTTTGTTCAACAAATTCCAGTTCTGATCCTCCTATTATTCGTCTATCAAATGAGCATGAGAATGTCAGGTTGGCAAAAAAGCCAAAGAATGCGAATAATGTGAGAGGCAGTGTGATGTGGTTGCATAACACCAGAGTCATTCAGTCTTTTTGTTGCACATCACAACGGGGTAACAATGCACCGTACGGGTTAATACACCTTGTGGTATGAAGCAAATGCTGCTTCATCTCACTGACAACCACACAAGCACACACATGCACGCACTGAGCAACGGCCAATTAGGGAGCGTTCCCGTCATCATCGCCATCATCATTACAAGGCTGCATCGTTTTGTTAATTCAATCCAGCCTCACTTGTGCTTTTTATAGAACGTGACACGGACACTGCAAACATCAGTGGGCAAGAAACGCTGAACAAATCACATCAGAGAAGAGAGCCGACCGCAGCCGCCATGAGCAGGCACCAACCTGAGCGCGTACAGTAAACAGTGACATGAGGATCAAGGCCGCTCTGCACATCTAAAATGTGCTGCCTGGTTACGGTTATAGAAAGGGATGTGTGGCAAAAAATAAAACAATCATTTGACCCGCTAACTAACCATTTTGGCAGTCATCCTTTTTGAGTTACAGGTGGCAAATATTTGCAGATTATAGTCTGTTAAAGAAGATTTGATGCTTTGATTCTTCATCTGTTATTGCTGACTGAATTTATGTGTGTTTGGACATTATGTCAAACAAAACTAGAGATGGTTTGGCGTTTTATTTTCAGTTCGGACCAAGATCCTGAAATATTTTGCCTGTGTCTGAAGCTGATCCTAGGTGAAACAGGATGAGAGGAGGTTTGCTCTAATTTAGATGACCGAAAATGAACATATTTGATATGCAGTTCTAAATGATTTATGTTTAGATACATTTAGGACTAGAATGTGGGTCAGCAGGAGGAGGCTGGGGTCGATAGTGGGCGTAGAGATCAGGTATTACATCCCGAATCCGGCCTGCAACAAAAGCATTCCGACTCATAATCCTTACAACCCTGACGCCAAAATAAACCCTGCAGAGAGTGAGCTGGTTAGAAACTTCACAGCATGAATGTCTGCCAAATCAAAACTGTATATCAACAGCTTCATGACAATGAGGGTCCTGAAGCTGTACTAAAGCCTTTTAACTAGCAAAAATAATGTTGCACAAAGTGAACGTCTGTTTTCATAAAATCATCTCATGTGCCACAGCATCAGGAATAAGAAATGGCATCAGGTTAGAGGCTGCTAAATGCACCCATCCATCCAGGTTCACGGTGGGCTGCTGCCTATACCAGCTGCCACAGAGCAAGAGGCAGGTCCGCTCCGGACAGCTTGCCAGTCTGTCAGAGGGCCACCAGAAGACACGGGCAACCAACCGTTCAAGGTTATGCTCACATCTACATCCAATTTATACCCAGGGAGAACCCATGCAGACATGGGGAAAAAATGCAAACTCGACCTATAAAGGCTCCAGCCTGGAGTCGAACCGAGGACCTTCTCGCTGTGGGGCAACACCGCCAACCAACCCTTCATCCTGGGTTGTGTCAAAATCGAGATGTTACACAGAGCGCAGGAGACAGAATCTGTTACAATATGACGATAACAGAGATGGTTGTCACATGATATGTATGATATATGTAACAATACTCTAATGAAACATTTAATACAGAAGCATCGTAGTCAATCAGTTAAACTATTTATCACAATGACATTCATATGATTTATCAATGACACTTCTAGGATCATCTACTAGGATGGGGTGTGTGCAAAATAGCATGCATTGTTTCTGCTTTGTGCTCCTCCTAAATTTGGGCTCCGTCTGTATTCTGGGCAACAGCTGCTGAGCAGCCAAGTCATGTTGTGTAATGTTGGATCGCTGCAGATCTACTGAGCGCAGGAGACACGGCTCTTCATAACTGTGGCATCCGCTGGAATGTAGCTACGGTCATAGACTGGTGACATCAAAACCAACAGCAGCACATAACCCTGCTGGGTCATCTGTGGAGGCCTCATTCTTGATTTCTTGCTGTCGGTGGAGACCGCTGTGCTGGTTCAACATTGAATAAGTTTGTCTCACTGCTGGTCAAAGCGAGGGAGGCGGAAATACAGAGGGCAAAGTTTATGTCTTTTCTGTTTTAGCTTTAAAATCACTCCACAAATAGTATGTAGATGATTTTAGGTATTAAAGACAATGGCCAGAGGAACAATAAATACACCTTAGCTGTTACAAATGACAACATAGGCCTGTAGTCTGGTTTGATGCTAAATATAGCATCAGAAAAAAAAGAATAAACAAACCTGAACGAGCATAGCAGATTAAAATGCGCCTGAAACCTAAAATTACCACAGAGAGTGCTACTGCAGCTCGCTGACAGAAGTTACTTTAAGTTATTTTCATAAGCGATATCCTGGCTGGCAGAGCAGTAGGTCAGTAGGACGTGACTCAGATGTTGCCAAACACATCTGACCATGAGGAAGAAACTTTAACCTGTCAGAATCTGGACGAGGCTCACAGTCATTTCACACCGTTATGTGCCAACCTGCTGTCCCGTATCTGTATCTTAACACTTTTGCACCAGCTCCTTCTTCACTCTGAGGTGTTAGTAATTCCGGTTGGATTCATGAGCAGCATCACTGCAGGGGACTCTCAATCTACTGACTGTTTGCTCAAGCTTTAGTAGCTTTAAATGTCACATCTCTTTAAGATCAAATGCAGGACGACTGCTACGACCAGAGAGTCTGATGAAAGGAGTGAAAACGTAACAGGGATCATTGTCTCTTACCCTAAGAATATGTTTTAATTCTAAGATCAAGGCTATTTTGACTCTGCACAATTATGAGCTGGTGTTACTCAGTTCTTATGTGCTCAGGTCAGTTGTTGTTTGTGACAGTTTAACTGCAGAGAACCATCTCAAGGTTTAAAGGGAAAATATCTTTTTGGGTTCGTTCTGACATTTGTGTTTTGATTTGGAGAACAAACCGTTGTACTGTAAATGACATCAGACCATATATCATGGTCAAAAACTGAATGGGTAGCTGAGTGGACAGATCAGTGTGATGATTTAAGGAGTGTAACTCTAGAAATCTAACATGAAGTCTACCTGAGTTTGTGTCAGATTATTTAACTCTCTCTCATTTTTACCCCGTCAGCCATAAAAGACTGATGGGATATGTTCAGCACCCTGCCGGGCGGATGGCATCTGTAAATGAGGCGACGTAGGATTTGAAATTCATATTACAGGTGCATCGACTAAAAATCTTGCAGGGGTTTAAATTTCAGTGACCTCGACATCAAGGTCAAGGTCAGATGTCAACTTTATTAAAAACTACCTGGATTTTCAAATTAAAATCGGAAGTGCATCTTCTAAGAGGCTGAGGGGAAGCACTGGCGGTCGGCAGGGTCACTAACAGGGGCACTGTTACGACACAGCTGTTGTTGGAAACACCAACATGACCAAAATTACTGCCACCTTGTTACCTTTGAAATAACTGATTTAAAGACCTCTCAGAGTCTCTTGCTGCCCTTTAAGTGACGCCAATAAAACAGCAATAAGACAGAGTCAGATTAGCTGTGATAGAGTTTACTAAAAGACAAATCTATCGATGTCCTCATATAGAGAAAATGAGTAATTTCCATTAATTGCTTGCATTCAGAGCTCAGTCAGAAAATACTAAATAAACAGTGACCTAGTTGCTGCAGGACTGCAGTTTAGCTGCAATATTACGAGGTGCTTGGCAGCCTTGTTTTTATACAGAAATGTGATCAGAAACAAGCAGTAGGTAACCAGGTGAGTTTAATCACCTGCTACAAAGACGAGCAGCGCTCATCAGGACGTGTCTGCATTCATACATCAGCGGGAAGTTATTTTCAAACCCTCACTAAGCAGTTCTGGTTAGTCAGAGAATTATTCCCACCAGGTGACCAGAGGTTAAGTGTGTTGCACACTAAACCTCCAGACAACCTTAATCAGTTGCTCACTGCAGCTAAAACTATCTGGAAATATCACTGAATTTATAAAAATATTCAGTGCAGCCAAAAGGACACCGAGTGTTCTCTTAGTCGCAGGCAGGTTAATGTCCTTGTTCCTGTTTTACTCTGGTGTGACTGAGCCATTAATGAAGCAAGAGGTTAATACTGAGCTGGGAAGGCTCAAGTGTCAGGTCAATTTAATTAGCTTCACAGCAGCAGCAGCTTCACAGAAACATCACAATAAATTATATTATTTTTGGTCGCATGCAGAGCCGAGGAGGCTGGGCTCAAACCCCGATCTCTTTTTATGGAAGTGTGGTGAGGCACGATCAGTCCGAGCAAAGCAGGGTTTCACAGTGAGGGGGCCTTGAATGTCTGATTTTAGATACTGGGGGAACTGAAGCCCGTTAGAAGAAAAATAAGAGTTTCTTTCAATTATGAGGAATGAAAAGCTCCTTTAGATGAACCCAAGAATAAAAATGTGGAGGCTAAAATGAGCAAGAGTAGCTTGGAGTTCCAGCAAAACAATTTTTGATTAATAACAAACTGTTAAAATGATTTATGATGTAGAAATGCAGGAAATATTTTCATATTTTTAAATCTGACAATTTGCTGACCTTATATCACAAAAATTAATTCTGTGTGCTATTACTGTGTCATTTAAACTATAAACTATCATTTTTTTGGACCAATCAGCAATAGAAATACGATCCCGAGCCGGAGCCCGAGTGTGGAATCGGCCTTGATGTTGAAAAGATTAATTAAAACTGAGCTTTACTGTGCCGACACATTGTGCATGACGCATTCAGAGTGCATTCACCTCTGCAGCGGGCACGCAAAGTCAACAATTAGCATTGAAATTGGTAACTCCAGAGCTACATATACAGTGCCATTCATTTTCATTTTGCCAGGAGGGGTGATGGCTTTGTTAACATGGTGATTTTATCGCACAGGATGCAAGATACACAAAGACATTGTCAATGATTAAATGGACACCACAGAAGCTCGGGATAAGGCCGCATTGCTGCGTGCGCCAGATATCTACGGACAAACAGAGAGAGGGATTAACTATTCAGAGAGAGAGAGAGGAGGGGAGGGGGGTATATTCACTGGTCAGGGTGGTTAATGGTGGGGGGGGGCAGAGAGGGGAGAAAACAACAGCTGTGGAGCGGACAGGACTGTTTTAGAGAGTGAGCCTTGCACTGGCAGAAGTCTGGCAAGCACTTCACGTCTCTCACCCTTTCTGAGAGCGGCCACATCCTGGATATATGCCTGCAGCTTGCACCCGACTTCCAAACATAACAGTTAGGACATGATATCCAATTAAAGAGGTAAAAACATGCACGAAAGGGTCGGTTCACCCAAATTACAAACATCCACTCAGGCTGTGACTTATGTAATGCAGTTACTGATGGTTTTGATTTGATGTGTTTTGGCTTTGAGACATTCACCACAGCGCGTGCACTTTTATTGCTGCTACTAAAAACTGGATTGGAAAATGAAATTTACAAAATTCAGGAATTATTTTTTTTTTTGACTTGACACCGTTCCAGCTGCCCGCACAATACACCAGCCTTGTTCGCAGGTTTTATTCGAACGTCAAAGAACTGCAGCTTTAAAAAAAATTGCTCACTGTCATAAATTATGCTAGATATATTATATTTCATATATGCTTCAACATGCAGTGACTTTTATTGACTCCTGACTCTGACCAAAGCTGTCTAAAGTTGACACGGTTTACAATCGAGTGTTGTGTTGTTCAGGCGGTGGATGAATTCAGGGAATGCAACAAGGCCCGGAATAAGATAAACGATTCATGAATCAAAAAATGAAAATCTAGAGTTGGAAATGAGCAGAATAGTTCCACTTGAAGTTTTCCTAAAAGGGTCTTGGAGTCCCAGCTGCACACCTTAAACCTGCTCAGGAGTACTTCGTGCACTTTTTTCTGTGTCTTGTATGCACTAGAGATATAACACCCTCTCCGCTGTGCCCAGCGGTTGCTATGGACACACACAGCCTGGAGTGGGATAACGCTGACAGCCAACCACGTCAGCTCTGTGTTGACTCTCCTGAGGGAAAGCCAGGCGAAGACAGAACAGGTACCGTTCAAGGACATCGGCTAAAAAAGAACAAAGCCAAAGAGTTCCAAACAGCTTTTTGGCTGATTCGTGATCCATGCAGCTCGTAACTGACTGACTGAAAGGCTCATCTGCATCCGGAGGCTGTAGTTTGACAACAGAAGGTGGAAACTCTGTTCCTTCCCTGAGATTTAGCTCCCACAGGGGGCCAAACAGAGTCAGTCTTATATTTACAATATGGAGAAAGAATGTTGTTCAAATGAAAGTAAAGTACAGGAGACGAACGTGTTACACAATCTCTGATTCCTGCATGACTTGGTAAAGTTGGCTTCGCTGCCATGCCAGGACTGGCCCTGTGCCCAACAAGATTATGTCATCGCAATTATGCCTGAAAACCGACTTACTTCCAGTGATAAACACTGAAGATCAAAAGATCTTTTAAGCGTTTTGCCACAAGGCTTAATTTTATGACTTTCTGGGATTTATTTGATTTCACTTTATCCAGAAACATGAAATACTGGTGTCTCGTCTCCTTACTTTCCCAGCTGTTGAGTATAAAGGACAGTTCCAACGTTACTTTTGGATTAGTTCTGAAGCTGGACTGCTTTAAAGTTCAGTCATTCTATAAGCAAAAATAAATACTCACCACCTGCAGCTTCTCAGATGTAGTTTTTAGCTGCTTTTGTGCTTTTTCCCAGTTATAGCTCAAAAGTCTTTGAGCTTCAGACTTTGGATGAGGCAAAATAAGACGTTTAAAAAAGGCTTATATTTGGCACTTCAAACTCTGTGTGAGCACTTTTTTTAATTGTCTGCAATGTAATAGCAAAAACTGGGATTAGGAGAATTGCTGTTTGCCAGGGACGGATATTCTTAAAGTTAACAATGTCACTCGTTTTACTTTAAAACGAGGTGGAAAGCACCCGTAGCTGAAGACGATTTCCACTGTTCACATATGGCAAATCATTTCAAGTCCCAAAAGTGTTCACTTATCCTACAGAGTGGCAGCTTTGTGCATCTGGGCTACACTCTATCTTCAATGGTCTTATTAATAGCCTAAGTATGGATGAGTGTTGTTCTTGCGCTGAAGCATCAGAGGCTCAGCTCAGTCCCGACAGCACCAAGGCAACCAACAAAGAGCCTTCATTTACACAGTCACCATCAAAGGGGCATTTCTCTAAAAGGAGTATTGGCTAATAATCAGGCAGGATCCTCTTCGATGGCGGACGTTAGTTTAATGGAAAAAGGGTCGCGCCAACGTCGCACAGCGTGTTATGTAGAGCTCGTGGCGTTACACAGAACAAATGTCCTACAGTTTGTGATCCCAGTTAAATTCAAGTTTAAAATAAAATTAATGCTGATTGAAAGCAGGCAGTGAACTTTGACCTTTGACCCCAACCTTAAAATAAAAGGCTTTTGTGCAGAGTAATCACCATAGAAACACTAACAGTGTCATTTAAAACCAGGTAAAGGACAGAAAATGCATCACACACACACACACACACACACACACTGCATATTTTACTCTTTTAAAGCTGCTACATTTAAATGAAAAAGTCACATGTTTCTGTTATGGGATAAAAAAAATTTAAAAAACGTGCACCGAGAGGAGCTTTGGGGCACAATCAGTCAAAACCAGTTGGCCATACATGATATAAAGTATACATAATATTAAAGATGATGATTATATCATGATAATAACGAAGTCCCTACTCTGAGGACTTCACTGCTCCGTCACACCAGCATGTGTGTTGAAGCTCACACACTTCTAAAAGCATCCTGCTTCAGAAAAATCAGGCTGAAATTTCTCTTCAAAGGTTTGAATGCTGAGTTGTGATGATCTCCGTCGATAATGTTACTGAACGACTGCAAGCTGGAAACATCTGCTGTGCTGTCTGGGGTCTTCTTAGAGGGAGGAGTCACTGCAAATCAATACAAAGTTCATCAAAGTGATTATCTTTAACCGCCTATGTGTACAATAAAAATAGCCCCATCCATCTTTTTTAATTAAACAGTCACTGCGTTGCTTGTTGTTCCATTCATTGTAAAAGCTGTTGTGTGATAGGTAAATTCATTGGCACATCAGTCTTTAAAAACTGGATTGAAATTCCTCGTTCGTGCGCACAAATAATGACGACTCTGATTCCGATTCTGAAAAAACGAAAACGAATGCTTCTCTAACTGGAAAATGAGACTTGAATTGAAAGGCTGCAGAGGTTTGGGGCAGTTAAAACCAGAACGTCGCCGTGCTCACACAGTTCCTTGCAGGAGAACACAACCGATTTCAGGAAGTCTGTTGTTCTTGGTGTCACATGAGCTCTGCACACACGATGCTGGGCTCAGATGTCCATGTACACCTCTGCTAAGGAGTTCACAAAAACAGAGCCGAGGTGATTAATGCTGACAAGACCCGGCTTTTTACGGATGCTAATGGTGCTGTGTGTGTAGGTTGGCGTGCATACGTGTGCGTTTGCCACAGTCACCTGGTCTGACGCCCCAGCTGTTCCCGCTGCCTCACTCTTTAGTTAGAGACTCGCCGTTTTGCAGCTCTCACCTCTCCATAGAAACCAGGTAAACAGAGCTTTGATATTCGTGTTAGGTTTTAACCACATTATCTCTGCTTTGCTCTTCTTTTATACAGAATGACTGATGCCCTGTTATATATACGGCTTAATTTAA
>VUQR01001283.1:0-12158 GCA_015108515.1 Hemichromis elongatus
AGCCTGCAGTGTGAGAGCGAAGTGCTCTAATAGGGTGATATGGTACTACAAGGTCATTAAGATAAGATGGGGCCTGATTATTTAAGACCTTGTATGTGAGGAGCAGGATTTTGAATTCAATTCTGGATTTAACAGGGAGCCAATGAAGAGAAGCCAATACAGGAGAAATATGCTCTCTCTTTCTAGTCCCTGTCAGTACTCTTGCTGCAGCATTTTGAATTAATTGAAGGCTTTTCAGGGAGTTTTTAGGACTTCCTGATAATAATGAATTACAGTAGTCCAGCCTGGAAGTGATAAATGCATGAACTAGTTTTTTAAAAGCCTAACTTACACACATACCCTATTTGAAATATACTACTTATATTCTTTGAAACAGGATACGTGCTATTTATGAAATGTTTTGTAGTACAGATAAAATTAATCGGTTATATAACTATTACTAAAAATGAATTGATGAGCTTGACTGATTCTAGTCCAGAAAAACATTTTGGTCTTCTTTTTTTCTCTCTACAGTGGTTTATGGCCTTTACAATGAGCCATACTACAAATATGTGTGGAATGGGAAGCTCCTGGAGCGAGTCAAGGACATAGTGCATCATGACTGGCTGATGTATATAATCCATGGATTTTGTGGCCAGTCCAGTATCCTTTGCACATCAGCTGTTTATTGAATTATATAGTGTTATTTAGTCTTTTTAATTGCCATATCACACTTAGTGTGCTTTTTTATGGAAAAATTCAAAGAATACACTCAAGGTTAGTACCTTAAGTGTATTCTTTTAAGTAATAAGGTGAATGCCATGTTGAGACTTTGTTGGGTTGCATCTCTCAGCACTCATCATTTTAACCAGCCACATACATGCAGCTGCATGCCAGTGAGTCCAGGGAAGATGGAAACATCGTGTGTGTCTTTGATTTTCTTTTTTCCCCTTTTTTTCACAGCAAAAAGAATAGGGAACTGGTGTTATTTTTATTTTTTTTAACAGTGACATTACACCCAGCACCACAGAAGACTCGTGTGTCTGTAGCTCACACATTGTTATCCTTTGTCGATACTTCTCATCTCTCAGCACCACTTGTTGAACTGTGCTCAGCCCCCACCAGATCACGTGGATCACACTGTGGGAGAGACTGTGTGATTCATCACAGAACTGCAGAAGCAATTATTTTGTTTTTTTAGGGATTTAACAAAGCAAATATCAGAGCATATCAGGTATGCATACACGGGCACTTTCAGAAATGCTCGGTCTGTTATCTGCAGGGGGAAACCACACTGTGCATATTAAACAGATGAGTTACACGTGCTTCTTTTTGAGGAGGTGCCTGCGTTTTGCATGAATTATGAATACTTTTTTTGGGGTTTGTTTATGAGTTTCAGTCCTTTAGTACTGTTGTATTTTAAGTTTTGAATGCACACCAGCAAATTGTCTCCCCATTAATAATTTCTCCTGGATTTTGTTTTTGTGTGATGCATTGGTAACTGCTGCAGAGGGACTTTGCACTTGATTACCTCTGATTTATGAGAGTGAAAGTCTGCCTCAGGTTCAGTTTTTGTGTTTTAGTCATTTACTATTGTGTCTGATTAGGCAATGTTTCTTTATATTTGTTCAGCTAATATTAATGATGTTAATGGATGTTCAATATACAAATACTTTAAAACCAGATTTATTTTGTTTTTTGTCTTTAGTTTTCTGTGAGTCTTCTGCAGATAAACACACAAGTGCAATAACCTAACATGCAATCAGGCCTGTCGCCAGCGCTGTTGTCTCCCTTTTTAGGCAGCCTGCTGCCGCTGTGGCAGTGTGTGGGTGTTTTGAGTTTATAAAATTCCTAGAAATTGTTTGGCATTCAGTCCTCTTTTCTAAGTTGATGAAAGGGCCACTGGGTGCAATGAGAGGAGACTCACTAGATAGGAAATATGCAAAATCTTTTGGCAGATGGGAAGACACAGAAATGCACTAAAAAGAGATGCAGTGGTTCAATCACTACCTTTACATAAGGTTTCTTAATATTAGTAGAGGTGGAGTAAATTGGAAATAAACGCTGCTATGAACAAAACAGAATTTTAGGAATTTTCTTGATATTTTACTAATAATATGTGTTTGTTTCCACAGGTGAATGTTAAACTGTTAGGTCTAGATTGGGATTATTATTATTTTTCCTTTACCCACCATCTACAGAACTTCTGATCTATGGCCGACCGGTTCACATCACCCTGATTGCCAGGCGCTCCAGCAAATTTGCTGGCACGCGTTTCCTCAAAAGGGGAGCCAACTGTGAGGTACAGAAGTTACCAGGGTAACTCGGAGGAACAGATAGTGGAGGGTGGCCCGAGGGCCATAAAACAGATTGAGATGACTCAGGTTAATCACAGGGGTTTATTAACTTCCTCTTTTTCGAGAGGGAATGGGTGTCTTTTTGATGCGATGTTGTTCAGTCATATCCTGAACAACATCGCATGAAGTGACATATCAGATATGTAACAAAGAAAAACCCCAAGCAATTTCCAGTATTTACTTTTCACATGACTGTAGTAGGAAGACTGAGAATGAAGAAGGTAATTGCAGACCTAATGTTAGAAGTGTTATATCAGAATGTTAGATGAAGAACATAGACATGAACTTTATTAAGCCCAGTGGGGAAATTCACATGATATAGCAGCACAAGGGTCAGTAAAAAAAAAAGAAAAAAGAAAAAGTGAATTAGAGATATGTTTGAAAAAATAGAAAATGAAATGGAATAAATGGAAAATAAATACATTTGAAAAAAAGCTCAACTGTACAACAGTAATTTCTGGTATTTACAAATGGCTGTTATACAGAGTAAATACAAAATATTTACATGTAAGTTGCATGTTCAGGTCTGCCATGTGATGGTTGAAGAAACACTTTGATATCTTATGATAAACTACTGTACTGTGTTAAGCTTTGAGCCTCCCTTCATTTGTTCCCAAGGAGATAGCATCTTGTAATTTTTTTACACTGATTGTGAGCAATAGCTCTTCAGGCTATCTGAAGGTCCCACAAAGTTTTTCCGTCCAAGCTTCAGCACAACAGTGAAAGTCTACAGCCATCTATGAAACACACGAGAGGCTTTGTCACGTTTTTAGTGATGCATTTTAGTCATCGTGTCAAAATTGTTGGAATTATGAACACAGAAAACTGCTATGTGATTTGGATCCATCATGCATTACAATCGGGAAAGCATCTGATTGGCAACGGCTTCATTTTTCAGTATCACAATGATCCCAAACAAACTGCTAATGCAGTGAAAACGTACCTAGTTAGAAAAACATCACGGATGGTCCCAGAGCGACCAACATCCAAAGAAGATCTCTCAATGTCCTTCGAGCCCGAAGAACTATTCTGTAGACTACATAAAGAATGTAGAATTATATAATTGTATTATAATAGTTATAATTGTTTTATGTTCTTTAAAGACATGTTCTTGGGTTTTGCAATCATACTGAAGTTTATCATTTCTTTTTTGCTTTCGTCATTCTTTGTCTTTTTCAGGGGGATGTAGCTAATGAGGTAGAGACTGAACAGGTCGTCCATGATGCCTCAGTTATGTCTTTTACAGCAGGGAGTTACTCCTCATATGTCCAGGTGCGAGGCTCAGTCCCACTCTACTGGTCCCAGGACATTTCCACCATGATGCCAAAACCCCCAATCCGATGTAAGATTTTTTTCTTTACACTTCATATCTTTCTGTACATCAGCAGCTTTTGTTGTAGGCTGAAATATGTAACCTGTGGTGCACTATGTATTATTTTTGTCTTTTAATGATTCAGAAGAAATGTCATTGAAGAAAAGCTATATTAAAATATGGGAATATATATATATATATATATAGAGAGAGAGAGAGTATACTGAGGCCATTCTTTTTAACTATTGGCAAAAGATTAAAAAAAATAAGACTGTGAAGGCAGGATGGCCCCTTTTGGCTTTCAGCTTTGTATCCATCCTGTTTCATTATAAGCAGGATAAAAACACAAAGCTGTGGCTAGAGGGAGGTGATTAGGTACCGAGACTGATGTGAGGACAGCTCTGTGTGTGGGGGTATACACACAGGAATAGACTGGTGTTTGCATCTGTACAATGCCCGTATTAGATTGTAATCTTTTTTTCCTTTGGTTTGCCCTTTAATTCATCCTCAGATGACATTTACCTGTGAAAGATAGACACTGAGCATGTCCCTAAGATCCCTCTGCGTTTCATCTTCCCTCATCGTCCTGCTACCACTTTGATCCTTTAAGACGGTCCTTATCTGACATTTCCTAAATGTTTCCCCGACCCTTCCACCATCAGTTTAACATTTGACCTCTTTATGTATGCCAACACAGTTTTCTCAGTGCATGACATGCTTTTTCCTCCCCATCATATTTTTACCTCCACTGAGGAGCAGAAATGTGTCATTTTATTTGAGCGGTTGACACAAAATAGTAGTTTAGTTTGTGGAGTCTTTAATCCTGTCTCCCAGTAGGTCTACTATTAATGGGGATTCCATTTTTATTAATGAAAACAGTTTAAGATAAATTTTAAAATCTAATTCACTTCTACAGCATTCGTTATTCATTCCAGCTGGACTTCATTTTTGGTTATTTCACATCTTTGTGCTTCCCCGAGCCTACCTGATCCTGAGTTTAGTGAAACTAAACAGCTGTCCTGCCTACATTAGCGCATGCTTAATATAAGGAAAATGTTGCTTTGTTGTTATCTGAAGAGAAAGACGTCTTCACTGGTGCATAAATGTTTGTAGAAAAATAATATTTAAATAAATTGTTGGTGTGTCAGTATAGCTTGCTGTTACTGATAGTACAAAAATAAAACTCAAAAATCAATTTTATTCATTTTTTATTTAATAATATAGGCTATTATTGTGGAACCTAACCTTTCATATTAAGTGACCTTCCTTCTCCAGGTCACTTATGTTGCTCAAAACAAATATGTTCTCTGTGGTAGGCTATACACCCATTTATTGATTGGACCAAAATCTAAATTTTACCTCGGGCATCAAATTGACTTGGCTCTAATTCAAAACATAACAAATCTGGGAATACTTGAAGTGGTTTGAAGAGCTTAAAATGCACTTTTGGGTATCGGATCAATGTCCTTAATAAATAAATGATCAACATGTGATATTTTTGTCACGTATGTTTAATTGGTTTCTCTTTACTTACTTTTAGGACCTGTGTGGAAATCAGTTGATATTTTTGTTTAAATTTCTGCTGAAATTTTAAAGGGATCACAAACATCCAAGCCCCAGTGTTGTAGGTGAATCTAGGTCAGCAAATAGCTAGGAGACAGACTGGACTCAGTGCATGCAGACTAGAGATGTCTATATTACACAATGCATCACTCCTTGCCCCATCTCTGATATGTCAAGACTCATTATTGCATAATTGCATCCTTTAGGAGATGACCTTAGGTGGTGACTTTCTTTCAGTGGCCATTGTCATTATCCAAACTCCCTTCCCAAGGTGCACAAGCGCTTTACATAAACTATCATCCTTTGAGGTGTGAGCAGTGGAAAAAATGACGATTAAATGATTTTGGGGAGAAGCTGAAAAAGGTGACATTTAATTTATCAGTTCTGACACGCAAGCAGCTCTGTGGGATGAACTGCAGCACAATCTGACCTATTTCCTTAAGTCTCCTTTCTGGCAGCCTCACTAGTCCAATTTGGCAACATGTGTGCAGGTCTGGGGTTGAGCATTACTGGCAAGTGGAGGCTGTAAATGTGTTTTTTAAAATAAAGATTTAGTAGAAAAATTAAAATGCAAATGAACACAAAGTGAGCAGGATCAGAGGCTCATTAAAGCTCGTCTCTTAAAATAGTCACGTGGAGTTTTAAGCTCAAAAAGAAAAGTAAGGATACATGAAATATTAAGAATACTTGTTTTATAACAGATGAGACTACATAAAAATTGGAGTGAAATCTAATCAAGTAATTTTACATTTTAATCAACGAAATAATTTTGTGCTTTATTGTTTTCTTTTTTAAATTGCAAATTAGTTAATTAATGGATAACAACAGTAATGAAGTTTTCCATGAAAAGTATAATTTCAATTAAGAAGCTTGCACACAAAGGTGTATTAACCGTTATAGAAACACAAAAGATTATTTTGATAATTAGCAGTATTGTTAATTTATGGGAGCGGTGACATAAAACAGACATTAGCCTCTATGTAGCAGAAATATTTTTAAAAACACATACAGAATTGGGCTTGGTCTAAATTGTTTGTATCCCTACTTGTTAATCCTGGATTTACTCTGTGATGTTATGTTAGGGTTCCCTAGAGGTATTGGTCTCTATAGAAGGAATATTTCTTAGCAACATTATTTTAAAGTTATTTTTTTTATTTGACTTTTGATGCATGTTTTGGATCCCTTTAATGCTGTGGAAGGAGTTAAGGACCAATTAGATCTCTCTGTCATGTCTTGATGCATGCTCAGTCATCCAGACAAAGCAAAGCAGATGGATCTATCGTAGTAATGTGTGACGGATAAGACTTTAAACATTGAATCAAGTGCATGAGATAACTTCATTTTTGTTACAGCTAGACCTTTTTTAAGTGTTTCACTGCAGTGATCTTTGGGGATGGTGGTGGTGATGTATTGTTGCTGCTTTTACCTCAACCGTGACAATATGCAATTATGTTTTGAAAGATAATTCATATTGAGAATAATAAAATAAAGTGTTATATTCTTGTGTATACACCCTAAATAGTCAACCATTAAAATATATATTGTTTTTATCTAATATTGCAGTGGACCAAGCTGATCCATACGCCTATGTAGCTGGCCTCCATTTTGACCAGATGCTACAGCGGTTTGGCTCACCCATCATCATCCTCAACTTGGTCAAGGTATCGAGGCCATTCCAGTGTTGAAATAAGTATTCCAAAATTTGATTAATGACACAAGAATACAATTATTCAGTAATAAAACCACTTACAAGCTAATTACTACTTACATAAATTCTTGTGATATAATTAAACTCATATCTCCATACAGTTATGCAAGTATGCAGACTTCTTGGCTAGTTGTAAAATTAATGACTGATTTTAACGGAGCTGTGAATTAATTCTAAAGCTAGAGAGTTCACAATTATATTTTTCCAGTGCTACAGTTACTTAGAACTTTGCACTTTCTTTGGGGCACATGTGCAGTACAATGCTTTCAGAAAAGCAGAGCAATAAAGGGAAATGAATACACAGCTCATGCACTACTAATTTATCTATATTTTGGGTTCTGTATATCAAATCTCAAGTTTCAATTCAGTTTCATTTATATAGCACCAAATCACAAAAACAGTCACCTCAAGGCATGTCATATTGTACGGTAAAGAGCTTAAAATAATACAGAGAAAAACCTAAACTCCACCAATGAGCAAGCACTTGGCGACAGTGGGAAGGAAAAATCCCTATAAACAGGAAGAAACCTCTAGCAGAACCAGGAAGAGGGCAGCCATGACTGATTTGGGGTGCGAGGGAGAAGGACAGGACAAAGACACAGTGGGGACGTAAAGCCAGAGGCTAATGATAAATGCAGAGTGGTGTATAAAGACATAGGTGGCAAAAAAAAAAATAGAGGTAAGTGAAGAAGAAACTCTCGGTGCTACATGGAAACCCCCCCGCAAGCTAGCATTCAGGTTCACCTGATCCAGCTTTAACTACCGTATATGCTTTATCAAATAGGAAAGTTTTAAGCCTAATGTTCTAATCTTAAAAGTAGAGAGGGTGTCTGTTTCTGAATCCAACCTGGGTGGTTCAACAGAAAATGGGCCTGAAAGTGCAAGTCTCTGCCTCCCATTCTACTTTTAAATACTATAGGAACCATAAGTAAGCCCACAGTCTGAAAGCAAAGTGCTCCACTGTGGTGATCAATTACTAGGAGGCCTTTAAGATAAGATGGGGCCTGGTTATTGAAGAACTTGTATGTGAGATTTTTAATTTAGATTCTGGATTTTACAGGGAGCCAATGAAGAGAAGCTAAAATGGGAGAAATGTAGTCTTTCTTTCTAGTCCCTGCCAGTACTCTCGGTACAGCACATGTTTATAAAAACTGAAAGACACTTGGCTAATGTGGGGAATATATATGAATCAGGCATATCTTTAGATCAAATATAACTTTCCTGTGAGAGCACTGACGAGGCCGCTATTTAAAATTATAGTGCAGGGCACGACTGTAATTTGTCAAGCACTCTGTTGATATTGGTGTGTTAGGTGTTGCTGTGGAGCCGTTATAGTCACAAGAGATTTTCTGAGTGCTTGCTGATTACAAGCAGTTGAACAGCTGCCTTGAATATTGATCTGCCTCTGCATTGTTCTGGAAACGCAAGAACATATGAAAAGAAGGGAGCATGCCAACACGCACAGGCACATTTACTAAGACACACCAAGCTTTCACCACATTATGCCTTTACATTATTTTGCCGAAAAATGATCATAATTAATTTAAAAAGGTCACAGTTAAAAAAAAAACAGCAAGATGATTAAGTTTCATAATAAATTATGAAGATTAGAAAATGCTTCTTTCATGCTGCAGATTTATCCTTGTTTGCATCACGGTTACTTTATGTTGGGCGCACATCCATATACTCTGCAGCTCACGTTGTCACTCACAAGGGGAACTGTGAGATGAGGAACCAATCACAGAGCTCAGAGGTGTGCACAAGCCAAAGCCATGTGAAATTTGCAGACTGTGGGGAACAAAGCAGGGGACCCCCTGCTAATACAATACCCCCTCGAGATTATCCCAGAGAGATAGAAAGAGGAAGGAAATGGCATTTAACCATAAAACCCACTGCCACCTATCCCCTAATGGAGGTGGCATGGGCCATGCTGACCCTTCAAACTCTTTGATATGTGCATCATTTTGGTAAGGGCTAACGCATGTATCCCAGCATGTAAGAAAGGAGGCATAAAGGTGCACATGGTCAAGCATGTGTATGACTTGTTCAGGATACCTTGTACTCTATACACTTAGATATATAATTTGGATCGTAGCCTTAGGAAAAAACATGAAACCCATTAAACCATTGTGGTTAAAATATACATCCATATTATTAGTGTTCATTAACGTCACTAATACGTCACCAAGAAGCCCACTCCTGTATGACCATGTGCATGTGTGACTGTTTTGTGTTACCATTCGTGATCTGTGACTGCACTTCTGCTCACCTCTACATTATTGTGACCTTTTTTTTAAGCTTGTTTATACCCGTGAACAATACAAGTCTGCTGTTCTGAGTGTTTGTTCACGTGTACTGTACTTGTAGTGTCTCGTCTGTGCTCAGAAAGTGTGACCAAGAGTGTGTACGTGTCTGCCTGTATGATGCGCTCTGCTGAATGGTCGAGGAAATGTGCTTGTAATTTGACTGGTTGCTGTGGTGCTTTGCCACTGCTGGATGTTTGAATGGTGATGTGAGCTGCTAAATGATGCATCCAAGCTGATTATCACCCTGGGTGATCAGTCATAAAGCCACAGTGGAAATCATGTGGAAATAGCTTAATGGATAGTGTGACTACAGATCACATAGAAGGATTATGAGTTCATGCATTTAAGCTGACAAAGAATTTCTTTGATTTTTTTTTTTTTTTTTGCAATTTTATTTACTTACCGATTAGGACAAACATAATGTTGTTCCCCCATGTTTACTCGCCAAAGATACTTTTAAATTTGACACTATTAAATTTGCTGTATTTTGCAGTTGAATGTAATTAACCAATGTTGAATATACGGTGCCAATTTTTTTAGGTACCTATATTTAGCTGCTTTTTAACACAAATATCGAATCAACCAATCACATGGTAGCAATGCATTTAGGCTTGTAGACAGGGTCAAGCTGATCTGCTGAAGTTGGTGGTTTAATTAATTTTGACTATTTCATGATCATTGGTGGCAGACGGGGTGATATGAATGTTACAGAGTATGAAAAAGAGGAAGTACCCAGTGATTGGCATTTCTCTGGTTTAAAATGTTTGTTGATGCCTCAAGTCAGAGGAGAACAGCCAGGTTGCTTCCAGCTTATACAAAGCAAAAAGTTACTCCCTTGCAAATTGATGTGGTTGCCCATTGTTTTTTTTCTAGTGAGCTTTGGTTGCCAGATGTTCACCAGTTCTTAAGGCCACAAACTTCTGTAGGTTTGTGCTGAAGTAAAAAGGAGGGGAAAGGTGTTTTAAATGTTACAAAATTATAACATTTCTAAACATTTGACTTTTTTTTTCTTGCTTAGCCGTAAAAAGGCTGATGGGGTATCATCACCCTGCCAGGCAGGTGGACAGGTTGGGAGGTCAGGTGAAGTGGACACCCAAGTTTGTGAATACGATAACACGTAAACAAAGTAATGTAGGAGTTTCAAATTGATACCATAGGTATAACTACCTAATATATTGTGTTAAATCTCAGTGACCTTGACCACAAGATTGAGGTCAGAGGTCCTTTTTTTTCACGAAATGAACACATGAAAAGGCAAAAAAAAGAGATCATGTGTTGGAAAAACATTCAAAAGCAGCAGGAAGTGGTGATTGCCATTAGCCAAACTCAGCACAGAGTCTAACACAAAAAAACTTTATGTGGACACATTTGACGCAGTAACACAAAATCTTTGTTTTCCTTTTCCACGGTTTCGGAAAATCTTAAGCCTTAAAAAGGTTTAATGGGTTCCATGTTTTTTGTGTGTGCGCTTCGAAAAAATGGCAAAATGCATAGAAAACCCTTTATTTATCAATGTATCCGTTTACGTGTGCGGACAGCTCGATTTATTATTTTACACACAAAACGTAAACCATAATTTTTTTTCTGTTTTTTTTCTTTTCCCTGTGAAAGTCTTGTTTTTTATTTTTGTTTAGTCATCTTTTTTTTTCATTTTTAGGTTAATTTTAGTTGACTCGGGTGTTCTTGGCCTGCAGCATGTAGCCTATAATGTGGTTTCTATTACATATATTGTACTCTGCTCAGTGCCTGTAAATTGCATCTTGCAGCTTTGTGTTCTCTGAGGTCACTGTGTAAAAGACATGAATGGATCTTGATTAATACTTAAAAGGAAAACACAGAATCTGTTACATGTCTGACTACATCCTCGTGGAAACCTTTCAAGAACTCAGATACTATTATGACTGCACGTCAAACTCACCTTAATGTAATACTTAAGCTGCCGTTTGAATCATAGATAAATGTGTACTTCTCTTTGTTGTGCTATAGAAACGTGAAAAAAGGAAACATGAGAAGATTCTGAGTGAGGAGCTGTACCGTGCTGTGGTCAACTTGAATCAGTTCCTCCCTCCCTCTCATTGCATAGACTATATCGCTTGGGACATGGCCCGCTACACCAAGAGGTATTGACAAATACTAGTGCACAGAATATTTTTAAGATGCAATTTTATTGTGTTTTTACCAATAAAATAAGAAGCTCACTTTGAAAGAGGGGGAAAATATCATGGTGTGATGTAAGTACATTACATAAAGAGAAAATTGAGCCTTTGGAAAAGTTTGTATGCCTGTGAGCGATCAAATATCAAAGTCACTGTGACCTCATGTCCACCCCATTCCTGTGAATGTGATATATCAGGAATATCAGAGTCCTGTGAAAAGAGTGTCTCAGCCATCACTTTGAAAAACTAAGTACATGCTGTGATTCAGTAGCTGTAGAACCAATATTTAGCAGCAGTAACTTGAAGTAAACTTTTTCTATGTGACTTTATCATTCAAAATTCCTCTCACAGTTTTATGGAAGAATTTTGGGAAGGTCCGGATCTATCTGGGATACTCTGAAACTTCTCTGGATTAAAATACTGAGATTATTAATTTCTAGACCTTCTCACTGTTTTTGATACTCTCATATGAGATCTTGACATTTTAACTTGAGCCCTTTTGGGAGATGATGGGAAACTCTAGGGACTTAGATATAAAATCTGATGAATGAGCTTCTACGGGCACATTCATTTTTAAATGATTTATTCTTTAGCAAGCTAAAATTACATTTCCAGTCTTTCTCTTTCTGTCACAGCAAGTTGTGCAATGTTCTGGACCGTCTGAGTATGATAGCAGAAAACGTGGTCAAGCGAACGGGTTTCTTCATTAATCGCTCCGACTTCTACTGTCACACTCTCAGACCAGATGAAAGGTGAGGCTTTTTTTTTTTATCCTAT
>VUQR01001283.1:20342-32922 GCA_015108515.1 Hemichromis elongatus
TTTATTTTTCAGGCCACGAGTTTGTGTAGCCACAATGGGCCAAAGTAGCTCAGTCATTATTCCAAGAAATTAGCATGGCTGCAGCTAAATTCAATTCACTTTGCACTTTTCCTCTCAAAGAGGAGTAAGAAGCACATCACACACGAAACCAGATCATCATAAGAGCGTTCGCTCAAATTGCCCACATTGAACTAAAAGTCTAGGTGGTCCAGCCAAGCTAATTTTCCAAATGTAGGTTAAGTCCCAGAAGAGACTATTTCAGATTTTAGAGTGCACTTCACCTTCTCAATAGTTTTAATATTTTAATGCTGTGTATCTTATTTGTTTGCAGCTATACACTCTGGTGGTCAGAGGGAGTCCTGTCCTACCTTCCTGTCCCCTATGATGAAGGTATTGTCAGTGAATTTAATCTTTTTAATTGTAAGAAACAGAACCATTTATGGATCTGATTTGAATGACCAACCATCAATGGCTTGTCTATCATTACTTACCTTAGTCTTCAGCCTAGCAGGAACTGTGCATGTGGTGGCAATTATAGTTGGTCAAAAATAAATGCAAAATAACTCTGTTGAAACCCTAGTCTGCAGACTTTATATTGATGTTGTAACTGACATGTTTACGCTATATTTCAAAATCATTAAATTCAGGTGTTCCAATTACTTCCATGGCCACAGGTGTAAAGATCAAGCACCTAGGGATGCATACTGCTTCTACAAACATTTGTGAAATAATGGGTTGCTCTCATGAGCTCATCAAATTCCACTGGCAAATGCTTTAAACCAGGACGTTTTGGAAAATTTCATGCTCCTAACTTTGTGCGAACAGTTTGGGGATGTCCCCTTCCTGTTGAAAGATGATTGCGTATCAGAGTACAAAGCAAGGTCCAATAAAACATTGACTCCAGTAGCCTGCACAGAGTCCTGGCCTAAACCCGATAGAACACCTTTGGGATAGTGGAGAATAGGAGCCAGGCCTTCTTATCCAACACTAGTGTCTGACCTAACAAATGTGCTTCTGGAAGAATTTCCATAAACACGCTCCAAAACCTTGTGGTAGAAGGGTGGGCTGACGTCATATCACATTAAACCCTGTGGATTAAAAATGGGACGTTACTCAAGTTCAGGGGCATATGATGGCAAATGAGCAAATCGTTTTGGCGATGTAGTGTAGTTTTGTGTCGATAGTGTGTGGGTAAAGCAGTTGTAATTGTTATAAATATTAATATTATTTTTCTCTGTTCCTGTTTGGATGCAGTTCCCTGTGAGGAAAATATGAAGAAGATCAAAGTCAAGAGAATGAACCAGTTGGACGAGAATATTGACATTTACACAGAATTCTTTAAACCATATGAACTTACCTCCTTTGACGACACGTTCTGCATTGCCATGACCAACTCTGCAAGGTGGATATACACACATACACAAGACAATCATTTTGGTGGTGAAACATGTCTCTGAGAAACGGTGTATTCTGAATTTATTAGCTGTTGTTGTTATGCAGGATGTCAACTAATAGATTTTCTGCTATTTTCTGATCATAAAGGGAATTTATGCCCAAAACAGTGGGAGTGGATCCAAACCCGTTCACAGTGCGCAAGCCAGAGGAAACGGGGAAATCAGTATTGGGGTGAGTGCAGCACTACCATGCACACATCAACCTTTGTGTTGTTTCTGGAAGCTTTTTATTTCTTTCTTCATTTATTTTTCATGTAATAAATCAGCCCCATGTCACTGTGCCCTCATACACGCGGCTTTATTTAAGCTTTGTGTTGCGTAACCACAAGCAATGTTACATTTTTTCCCATTTTTTTGGTTTCAAAAAACATTTATATATCGATATATTTTACAAATAAATATGTATGTAAACACAGAAAAAAATACATGTGCTTTTTATATTCCTACATTAGCAACACCCTTAAACGTAAAATGCTTATTGTTGATTTGCTGTAAAAATCAAAATTAAAACATTACCTATCTTTATATTTTAAGTAATATTAACTTCAGCCTTACAATCTTCATGTTTAAGCATGTCCTAAATGAAGTCCAGTTGTGTTCTGTGCTTCAGATAGCTTTCCCTGTACAAGCTAATCTACATCCCTAAAAACTGCTCTGTGTACCTGTTGCCATTTTTCTGTGAATATGAGCTGTGTTTCATATCTGCTTTTTCTTGCTTCTACTCCCAATATTGCAGTCAGGTCTCTGTGTCTCTACCTCTATAAATTGAAATTTGAGTCGCAATATTTATTTTTTTTTTTGTCATACTTGCCTTTTTTTCTCCTTCTAATATAATAGACACAAAAGTTTCCTTTGTGCGAACAAGTTGTGCTTTTTTTTTTCCGTGTGTCCTCTCTTTTGCTTTTGCTATTTTGGTAAATGCGTTAAAGTTGCAAGATGAGTTTCAGTCGATGAGGTTCACACACGAGCCCCTAGCAGAGAGTTCGCACATGTATTTAATCACGTTTATTAATACATACAACCCACCATGCCATTATTTTTTTGACTGTCAGGATAAGTAACGCATGTATTTGTCATCGTCTGGATACTTAATGTGGATATGGAATTTTTATCTATTTTTATGATTTATCTTTCTAAGAACTAAAGTTTTCTTTAATGGAAAATATTATTTTAATAATTTTCCCCAAATTGAATAAGTTACAGGATCTTCTCTCACAAAAAAACTGAAAATAAAGTGCTCTTCTACTGGAAAGAGAAACAAAACAACTAAAAATGAGTTGCTGTACACTCACCTATACCTGACACATTTTACCTTGGCAAACAACGGCATGTTTGTAACTTCACCACACAACAGGATGTCAAACCATTACTTTTTCACTCATCTCCATTGTGTTTCAACTAACAGCGTTGATCCTTTGCTCATACCAAGGCTGCTGACTTGGGGCTGGCTCTGAGCTCTGGATAGTTTTAGGTTAAGACACTCTGCCTTTGATAGTGTCTTTACAATGTTCATATTCAGCTGGGTGAGTTTCCCATTAGGCTTGTTGTTCTGAACGTTTTCACAGTGGTCTCTCCACGTTTACTTCGGTGATCTGTGTCCTCACTCATTGAGGAGCGTCCGCATGTGTGTGAGCGTGTTTGCAAATATTTGCCAATGCAGCTATACGCGTTTAGTGTGTGCTTAAAATGGACTAGCTCATAATCTGACATCTGGTTCCTGGTCGATTGATCAGTACATCATCTTAGAAGGAAACCTTTGGTGTTTTTGTTGTTGTTGTTTGTTTGTTTTTCTTTGTTTGTATGTTTGTTTTTTCCAATGACAAGTTCCTCAGCTTTTTTACATCGGAGTAGAAGAGTAAGGAGTTGATTGGCAGCGAATCTGTCAACATGTATATTATTGCTAAATTAAATGATTATTGTTAAGATCTGCAATTTTTTGTTTTTAAATTATCTCCATTTTGGGCATGAACTTTCTTCACTCATTGTAACGTGTGCCAGTACAGACTAGGTAAAAACAATGAAAACAAAAGTAAGAAACCATCCACAAACAGCATCTTATTTAAACTTATTTCATCTATTTTCTTTGGATATGGTCGATTTCTTAATTTGAAAAATGTGAACATGCAAAAACAGGCAAACATGGGCTGTGTTTGAACAAAAAAGTCCTTAAGAGAGGGGAGAAGGAGGTTTGGATGGATCACAAACAGATTCTGAAGTGAGTCACACAAGCTGTTTTTGACAGAGGTAGAAAACACAGAGGGATAATATTTGCAGAATCCTGTGTATACAGAGATCATGGGCTCAAACTCGTAAAGCCGTTGGGAACTATGAAGTTTGTTTCAGTTACATGTTTAATCACACTTCTGCAGGGAGACATTGTGGAAGAACACGGTGCCGTTTCTGATCTGATGACTCATTATAGATGATAAAAATATTCAGGATTCTGCTGCTTGACTAAACTGTAAAATGTACAATACATGAAAGATAGTTGTATTTGTTTATATATATGTTGATCTGTGTGAATGTGTGTGGATATTGGTAGCAGCAAGAGCAGTAAAGAGGAGACGGTTCTCCAGAGGAAGACTGCAGCGAGCGCACCTCCTCCCCCGAGTGAGGAGGCCATATCCAGCACATCAGAGGATGACTCCGAGGAGGACCGTGAAGATGAGGGGTCTGTATCTCAACGATCCACACCGATCAAACTGCTAACGGAGTCTGGAGAGAGTAGTCGCACCCAGGAGGTATGAACACACAAACACTGTCCTAACAAGGCAGATTCAAATCCCCAAATATATTAAAGGAAGCTATCAGATTTGAATTTGTAGATCTTATTAAATAAATTAAAAATAATGTCACTTCTGAGTGTAATATCCTCTAATAATTCAAGGATATGTTATGTTGTCTAAAGACCTCCCAGCAATTCTCAGTTTACGCTTGGTTGTTAACTGCTTATATTTTAGGCCTCAAATGCATTTTGCATTCCAGTATGAGTATGTCACCCTGGTTGTGTTCTCTCCCGCCCACCTCCCCTAAGTCTCCCAGAAGAAATTAGTCCTTTGTTTTTGTTTACGTCAGATGGAAGAGCAGACGTCACCTTAATCAGTGTCAGTGATAGAGCTGAGGCTCTAAATAGCGTGTGTTTCTTCTAATGCTAGTTGCCATGATTGAGGTTGTTGCACGGTATCCTCTGTTGCATACAAATCTACTACTGCTACTTCTCTGCTTTTCAAAGGAAACAAATAAATCCTGCATAGTTCCAGTTGTTTTTATTTTGGATTTTTCTGGTTCTGTGAACGTGTATCGTGATAGTGTGTAAAGCTTTTTGAAGCTAGGTCCTTGATGGTCCCTTTGGGGGAGAATGTGGGTTCTGTGCTTTGGGATTTTTGGCTGCTTTTAGAACATCAAGTGATGTGTGGTCACCTGTGTGTTTCCTTCTTGCCTTAATTTTTTGATGACTGATTCAGTACTCTCTTTTGGTTTCTTGCCAAGGTAGATGTTACGTTCCAAATTAGCTTTGAAATTATTCTCACATTAAAAACCTAAAATCACACTACAGTTTAAAAAATGAGAGAGCAACCTTCTGACAGTCAGGAATAATCTGTTTACCCAATGATTGCACTGCATTTCTTTTGCCTGCAAGTAGTTGTGCCAACCAGCTAGTAACAAGAGGTTGAGTATGTTGCACTTTTGATTGTAAATGGACTTCACAGATCACCTGATGGGAGGCTACTTGTGTCCACACAGTCAGTCTGACTCAGTTTAACTGCAATCACTATCGGGCAAATCAGAGTTGCAGTAACTGTGGTCAAGCCGAAGTCTCTTACCACTGCTCCTGAGTGTGATGATTTAAGGAATCTCACCGTGTGTACATACTGCGTAGTCCTACCATGTCACAAGACAACTTGAGAGTGAGTAGAGCTTACAGATGCATATTCTTAGAGATGCATTCATCTATTCATCTTCTTAACCACATATCCAACTTGGCCTCTCCTGGCTGACACCGGATAATATCCAGGCATACGAAATTAGGCAGAGCTGTAGAGTTGCATGCAAGTCATTTTTAGGCCTGAAACTTTGATTGAAAAAATTTCTCAATATGTGATTCTGATGTTTTTGCTATTTTCTAAACAGACACATCAGTGTATAGTTCATCAAATGCAGTAAAGTCTGCATATGTGTGTAGATATTAGGAGTAACAAACTTCTGTCATGTCCTGTCTATATCGGTATCTGTTTCATGCCCCGGGGGGGGATTGGTTGCACGTTTTGACCCAGATTCCCTATAACCACAGTGAGACCAAGAAGCGCATTAATGAGCACAGGTAGAGTAGGTCAGTATGTCAACTGATGCACCAGATAACTACATCCTCTTAAAATGTCTCAGTTTATAAGAAATTGCCTTTATCATGCATGGAGGAGCCCCCAGTGATGTGTAAACTGTCGGTTTCACAGTTATTATATTGCCTTTGTTACCGAAGCTGCTCACAGTCATCATGACATCAGCAGGAGTGTGTTGACTGCGTGCACTTTGTTCCTCTGCCCTATTTTTTTAAAGATGGCTGATTGAAGCCACAATCCCAGGTGATGTGTTGGCTGTTGACTTAACAGCGTGATGTTCCTGCAAAGACTTGATTGTTTTATGGCATGGTGATAAAGACATTTCTCCTTTTAGTATCTGTGCGTTAGCTAGGGATGTCGGCATCTGTGTCATTTAGATTAGTTATTGATTTAGGAAATCTTCACGTAACTCTTAGCCTGGACTTACTATTGATTGATAATTCACTAAAGGTCTTAGACCTTAGACTTCTCTTGTAGAAAGTCCCAGTTGTCCTTGGGGTCTCATTGGTAGTCTCATTACTACATTTTTTATTTAATTCTATCATGTGCAGCACAAAGCTCTGAATCTACAACCTTGTTCTAACGAAAAAGAAAAAACACCTTTGCTTGATTTATCTGGGGAGTGGGCCTGCTAAGGAGAAATATCTCAAAGGCATTTGGTCTTCAGAGTTGAAAGCAGAGGCACTCCCTCGTTCTCCATCCATCTATTTCTCCTCCTGATTTATGATGTGTTTTCCTTGGGTTTCCTGCCTGTCTTCTCGTGGCCATGAGCAATGAGCTGGTCATGAATATTTTGGGCTGGACAGCTTGCTCACGTGTTGGGCGCACACAGTCACTCTCATGCATCTCGTGTCGCTGCCTGCAAGCCTGTCCCTGAGAATGGATTGCCAGGGTGCCAGCACAACACACAACTGTTGAAATATTTAAACACTGGATCATTACTACATTTACCATGTAATTACACATGCTCATTTGGTATTCCACCTCGATTTGAGCGTGCATGTGCTCGATAGATTTGCAGTGTGTTGCTGTACAAGCAGATATGTGCCTGCACACAACACTCGCCTGTGTGCTGCACGTAGGTGTGTATGGTGCGGTTAGTGTTTACGAATCCCCGTGTAGTCTTTGAACAGGGCTCTGTGTATTATTGTGATCTTGTGTGTGTTCACAGCTGCTGTTTTCCTGGACATGGTCCTGGTAACACCCTCGGTAATTCTCCCCTCCCTGCAGCTCAGATCAATACAGTTACTGGGAAAATTGAAAGCTTTATGCTTCACATATTACTGCAATGTCAGAAAAGCGAGAGAACGTTGGCATAGCTGACTCCTTTCATGCCAATCGTGTATATGCTGTTACATAACAGGCTTTTACCTTACAATAGTATAGGTAGAGTAAAATGTAAAAATTCACACCCACAAATCATAATGCTTTTTTTTTTCTTTTCTTTTTTAGGACATTTTGAATAATCAGGAGGGTTATACAGATATGACTGCTAAATCTCATTAAAATATTGACATGTTTTTACCACTTCTTCATCATTTGTTTATCAAGATTAAAACGTGTTGCACAATTCTGCTGCATCTAGCGTTTCAGCTGTTTCGCCTTCGTTGGGATTCTTTGGAGGCAATTTTCGATTTCTTTAATAAAATGAATTAACTCGAGCGTAGCCCCTAAATGGAGGGTACTCGGTTGCAATTCAGTTCTTTTTTTATATTTACACCCCCCCACTTCACAGCAACAATCATCTTTATAGATTTTATATTGCAAAGAAAAGACTCTACAATACAATAATGATTAGTGTAAATAATTGTATTTTAAGGCTTACAGTTCTCTCTAAATTAAAGTTTTCTTAGTTTGTTTTTTTAAATAAGTGTCACATTGTAAATTTAATGCCCTGTTGCCTCACAGTTTAATTCTTCTCCGATCTGTCAGCTTGAACCAGTTTGACCTTTTTTATTATGATCTCCTGTTTATTATGATTATTATATCCCAACACACTGAACACTGTATGACAGATCCCCAGGAGGGCACGTCTCTAAGCACGAAAGAACATGAAAGCACCTTACCAGACACCAACAATCAAATTACTTTTGAAGTTGCTAAGATTAACCTCCTTGCGCCATGCTAATTACTGAATCTGTTGAGGAGAAGCAGCTGAACCCGATGACCTTGTCTGTATGATTTTTATAGTTTTAAGCCGACTAGCTTACATATTTATTTTTGCCGTCATTTAAAAGCCGCGATTAAACTTTTATGTAAACTGTTTTCTTTTAATGTTTTTCTATCTTGTTTGCATGTGTAAGTATGTTTTTTTTGTGTCTCTCTTTACATTTTCAGGAGGTTTATCAGCAGCACATGGCAAAAGAGCCTTATGGACTCAATCTGGCTGAGTTTCCCTCTGAAGATGACCTACTCATTTACCAAAGGTAAATCTGAGCTGCTAATTACATTAAAGAGATGAGAACTATTAAAAAAAATATATAATAACATATATTCAGTAGTCATCATATTAGAGATACTGGTCAACGATTTCACTCACATGGTCGCAGCAATATTACTTTAAAGATGGCCATCCATCCATCAAAGAACCTCTTGACATAACATTTAAACAAACTAATATTTATTTTTCATAAAGACCTTTGGCTATACCACGTAGCTTCTGTGTCTGAACCTAATCACATCTTCCTTCTTTTAAATGCTCCCTTGCCTGCACTGTTGCCACAGTGGATCATCTACCTTTATCTCACCCCATCCTGTAGCATCCTCCTCTGTCACACCAACCCTCTGTGTGTCCTCTTTCTCTACATCCATTAACCTCCTCTGAGGTTTTCAGGTTTTTCTCCCGCTTGGCAGCCCCATCTTCAACATCCTTTGTGCAGTATATCTGCTTTCCACCTCAGCCTTTTCTCTCTCACTTTGTCAACAAACTGTACAACCTGGGCTGTGTCTCTGATTTACTCATATCTGATCTCGCCCATCGCCGTCACCAGTAAAAAGCTTTACATCCTCAATAACACCTTAATAACACTGAAAGCAAAAAAAACAACGCAAATGAAAATGAGACAAAAGCATCACCACACATCCAAATGCTCCAACTGCAGGTGCATCAAGGCATTTGGAGCTGATGAGAATGAACTTTTTCACACTGAACGAGTGTGTCCTTTTGGACTGCAGTGTAGTCTAACTGGAAAGTTTGACTTGTAAACTGTCTTGTAAACTAGACATAACGGGAAAGCAAGGAGAAAATTACATTACATTATCACTTGGAGTTGGGATAAACAGATTCGATTTTGGGGTTGATTTTTGTGGCACTAATTTTTACTGGCCCTTTGTAATTTCATTTAATGTATATATTAAAAGATGGAAAAGACATGGAATAAAACAGAAGAAAAACAGAGTATTGTCATCTTCATAAAAGCTGCAAATCTGGATGAAAATGTTCCCATTAGTTCATTAATGCTTCAGTCACACTAAGAAAAATAGTGGTTGGAGACACAATTATTGCTATCTGGAGTCCCATTGCCTCTGAAATGTTTATTTTTATTTATTTTTTTCTTAAAAGTCAAAGTTTTGGTGTACCAAGACGGCAATAAGACAGAGAGACCATTCTGCTATCAGTTTGCGAGTGAAATGGCTCGAGTTAATGAATTCCTCAACAAATAGTGATGTAGTTGCTGCAGAATGGCGATTTAACTGTAAAAAGACTTAAGTGCTCGCCAGCCTTGTTTTCAGATAGGAATATAAGAAAATGAGTCAACTCCCACCTTGCAAAGACAATAGTAGCCAACATCAGCACAGACTACCTCAGACTGATTGTAACATTGTGATAATCTCCATCTGTGTGTATATATTAAACACGTTTGCAAATCTTGAAAATCTGTCTGAGAGTGATTGTAGTCAGTCCAAGTTAGGCTGTGATTGTTTGGACACTGGTTGTCTCACATTAGGGGACGTGTTGAATCATGAAATCATTATTCAAACCCATCATTTAGTTACTGATACTACGATCAGTGTCCGATTGATGGATTCGGGGTCATCACCTGGGTCATGTAGCCTTCAAATAGTTGTTTTTTAACTTCCTACCCTTAATAAATGCATCTCAAACTTCTGTTCTTTTATCTTTCTATGGTACGGTTAGCATTTGTTGCTAACTTCTAGTACTACCGTGAGACTCCATGATCGGCCATTGCTGTAGAAATGAAGTAGTAGTTCATTGGAATGAAAGGAGTCTGTCATTCAATGGCTCTGGTTGCAAGAAGGTTGCTGTCCTAGTTTTACCCGGCACTGCTAAAATGTTAAAGTGAAAAGGTTAAGTGTCCTAATTTACTATATTAGCATCAACAACAGAAGCACAATTGAGGTTAATGAGAATTTCTCTAGACATTCAGGTCAAATGTCAAAGTATTGGACAATCTGATATTTTCACCTGCAGATGCTGCTTAATAAAAGTAGTCGATTTATGATCTGATCTACAGCTCTCTTTCCAATTTCGCTGCAGGGCAACTTGTGTGTGACAATAAAAGACTTCTGATTCTGATTCTGATTCTCTTTATAATCTATATCCAGGAGATTTTTTGCATCACGCTGAAGCAAACGCCTGTAAATGAAAGTCCAGCATTATTTTGTGATTACCACTGCCCAGAAATTTTTTTTTTTAATTTTTTCATTTTATTTTTATTGACAGTGCACACAGTGTTCAAGACAAAGGGGCAGAGCAGGCAGTCACCCCCTCAGGGTGATATAGGTCATCCTGAAAACAGGCGTGTGTATAACGCCTCTGACCTCACTGTTCTTTCTCCACATTTCCCTTCCTTCTCTTTTCTGTTTGTCCTTTCGATTTCATTTTGTCCTTTCTCCCTGTTTGCTGCAAACACTGATTAGGACACAGTGAATAGCTATCAGCAGGCTTTGACTCTGAACACAACTGTCTGTCTGCTCTTAGGAAGCATACAGCATGTTTCATACAGATCATACCGAAAGATCATTGGATGAAGGTTTAAAAGCTTTTCTTTTTGTTACCCCTTCACACTGCTGTCCTAAATCCACAGAGAATAACTGCTGCAGAACTTTAGTAGATGGTGGATAGTTATTCTTTTAAGGGAACCTTTGCTGTTTATAGAGTAATTGCATATTATAGTTTAGAAAAGACCATGTGACTGCAGCAATCAAACACAGTTCAAGACATTGCAAGAATCCCTGAAGACCATAAAACACCAATGGGCACCTGACCTGGACCTGGAACCCATTGGGAAAAGAAATAGAATTTTTTTGGAACCAAAGAGATTGAATGACCCTTGTGCTAAGCTACAAACACCACATGCATATTTACTGTACATTAAAACTAAAAAAAGGTCTCCCTGATAGAAATTTTAAACTTCTTCCTTCCTCGTTTTCCTTCTGCTGCCTTTGTGAGAGAAATGATCACATGTGTTACTATACTGTACAGTAGTTTTTAGCCACCCCTCACTATTTTATATTTTTTCTTATCTGGCAATTAGACGATCAGTTTGCTATCAGATTGAATGGAGTCAAGTGTTCAGCAACCTTACTTTCATATAGAAAAGTAACCAAAATACAATAGTTGGCCGCTCGTTGAGTCCCCTGATGCAAAGAGGTGCACTCATTTCCACACACTGACTCTGACTAATTGCAACATTCTGGCAACCTGTTTGCACTTATAAATGATGGAGCAGTTATTTATAAACGTTCAAAATCTTTCTGAGGGACTGTTGGTCAAGTTGCAAGTTGGCCTTGCAGCAGTCACTTGCAATCATTTGCAAGGAAAAAAAGTAAATGCATTCACCGACTTTCTCTAGTCGCGCAAAAAGGTTGAATGGTAAATGATTCTTATATAGCACTTTACACTACATGCCATTCTATGTAACATTCACAAACAACCAACCTTCCGATCAGTAGATGACCTCTGAGCTGCACCCCGTGGCATCGTATTTTTACTCTGTCACCAAGTAGATGAAATGCCACGCTGCAGCAAAAAACCAAAAAAAACAGATTTACATACTAATACATTCTGGATGGTGCTTATGTGAAGCCTTTGTAGGACTATTTTATGAAAATTTTCAACATTTCTATAGAGAAGTTAAAACAGCTTGAACATTTCAGAATGACATGAAAACATATCCAAAGATGGAATGTCATAAATACACACACCAACACACTGAAACTGATGCACACATTTTAAATATATGTCTTACATAGAAATGTGGCATTGGTCAAGAATGTATGAGCAATTTCAAATGAATTAGGTGGTCAACTTAACACTAAATAAAATGGCCCATAGTGGCTTTTAAGATAAATCGATATAAGGCTATGTTCACACTGCAGGCAAATGCGCATCAAATCCGATTTGTTTGCCCCTATGCGACCCATATCCGATCATGGTATGACAGTGTGAACAGCACAAGTCCGATATTTTCAAATCCGATCTGGGTCATTTTCGTATGTGGTACTGAATCCGATACATATCCGATGTTTTAGAAAGCGACTGCTGTTTGAACAGTCGTGTCGCATTAAATCCGTCTTTTACGTCACCGACACAAGACAGACACCAATTATCAGCACCGGAGAAAACAAACAAGAAAGCATGGCGGCGGAAACTGGAGACGGAGCGAGTCAATGGACAGAAACTGAAGTTTGGACTTGATTAGCACACGGGGAGACAATTCTATTAAAGGCTAAACTTTTAGGGTCGTATCGTAACCGGGCTGTGTTCGCCATTTTTACTTCCGTAAACAGAGCACGTTGTGTGTAACGTCTTCTTTTGCGCATGCG
>VUQR01001285.1:0-13312 GCA_015108515.1 Hemichromis elongatus
TTTATCTATATACAGATAGATATAGATTATGTCGTTTTTCACACCTTTGCACGTCAAGTACCGCGCATGCGTGAAATGTTAGACGAGACGACCTGCGTAATTTCCATGTGTTGTTTGTTTACTTTCCGGCTCTTTAAAACGAGCAGCGAAATGGCGAGACAAAGCACCGAATGTGTCAAATGGAATGATAATGAGGTGGAGCTGTTGCTCCGAGTCACAAATGAGTACATATTAATCTTCAACACGGCCACTAAAAACTTATTGACTGAAACTAAACTGAAACTGAGCAAACAAAACAACAAAACAACTGCGGTACGATGCCGTCTGACCATCTTGGTTAAAGTGGTCACATGACTGCATCATTTGACTAACATACGTCATCATTTTAAAAAAGCTCCGTTTTGGCCGTCCACGCTACGCGAAAATGCTGCGTTTTCAAATTGACGCGTTTTGGAGACCGTTTCCAAAAACGCTCCGTTTTCCCTCCGTCTCAGTGTGGACGGGAGGGCGAAACGGAGAAAAAAAGATGCGTTTTCAAACGAAAACACATTAGTGTGGACGTAGCCTCAGAGAGGCAGTGGAGGAGGTAGCTGGGGACTGATAAGTGAAGGAATGTCACTTAGGAATCTGCTCATGTGGGGTTATGATGGAAAGATAACTGGGAAGCTGTAACTGACTGGCTGAAAGTCAGCAGGCATTTAACATGTATCTCTTAGTGCAAGTCCAGACCTTAACAGGATTCTTGAAGGAGGTGCAGACTCTTCTCGGAATACATTGTTATACTCTTATCTTTTGACATTTAGGGTTTGTTTTTTTTTCACTTGAGCTTTTTTGTCAACTGAAGCACTGACATGCTCTTTTTCCTAAAGGTTGTCATAGAGAAGCCTCTTGAGGCCAATTCAAATAATTGGATGCAAAATGAAATCTTACGCATTTGTTTGTTAACTAAGCATTTCCTAAAATGTTAGCAGTTAATAAGATTTAAGAAAAAAATCACAGTGAGTGCACTAATGACTTTTGAAGAGTGAAACTCATTGGACTATGTGAATTTTAAAGTTGTTTTGAGAATGTCATAAAATGAAACTACAGTTAAAGGCAAGACATTTAGAGACATAGCTCTAGCCTACAGTTATGTGCTAATAATGGCCTTACAGATAGAAGGCTAATGAAAAATATCTTTCCATGGCGATGGCGAAAAACTCCAGGTGAGCCTTTGTTAATCTGCCCGGTCTTAATGAATGTATCACCACTCGTTCCCTCGAGTACCACTGAGAGTGAGTGTGAATGTATGTGCAATCGAAAATGTTTGGCAGAGTGCAGCGAGGCCAGTATCTGGAGCAGAGGGCACGCCGTGCTTCTTCCCTCTAATGAGCACTCCTCTGCTGCTTTTCTCGTGTCTGTCAGGCCTGCACTGCACCAACAGTCTGTGTGTCCAGCCAACCATGCATCTCTGGCTCGACACCCAGCCTGCCAGGCCAGAGCCTCAGGGGGCTGACAGACATACTAGAGATCCAGGGCTCAGCGGCCTTCAAAACATCCCTGCTGAACACCATTAAGGCCCAGCACAATTACTGCTGACGCCTCAGTCATACGGAGTGGCAGGCAAAAATGTTGCACGAGTGCATCACAACTCCCATAACACTAGTAAGAAAGTATTTAAACAATGAATAGGAGAGTTTCATTATCTGTTAACGGAAGTGCACATGCGGTAGCAGAGAGAGAAACAGAAACAGAATGCCGTACGAAAGAAGGAAGAGATAAAGCGGTGAAATAAGTGATGCGTATCTCTCAGATGCACAGAACGGGGCTTAAGACTGCCATATTTGAGTGCTTGTAAGTTTACGCTTTTAAGGAATGTGCGGGATAGGTGTGTACACGTCTCGTCTCTCGAATAGTTGCTAACATAACAACACAGTCACGTTTTAAATAAGGTCATGGCCATTTCAAGACCAGTGCCTCCAGAAAATGTCGATGTTCTTCCTTTGATTGCTACCAACGTGCTGATTTATCTTTTTTTTTTATTTCCCCTAGAAACCACGCCCCAAACCCAGGCATTCCATCTCAAAACCTAGCAACTACTTTGGCATACCACTATCCACTGTGGTCACTCCTGAGAGGCCAATCCCAGTCTTCATCGAGAAGTGCATCCATTTCATTGAAACAACGGGTAAGGATCTGTATGGATGCTTAATGGCATCCAGTGCAATGCATCGCAGGTTCTTGTATTTGAGTCGTTTAGCCAATAACTCTTATAAAATGACTTTGTGTGAGCCGTTGTGGCCCTGTGTGTGCGGTATCTGCTTCCATTAATGTGAATAGTTCCTTTTCTGGTGGATATTTTCTTTATCCAGGTCCTCTCCTCTCTGGTCAGTTTACATTCACACATTTTCTTTATCTCTATTGTTCTTTTCTCAGGTTTAATAGATGATTGTGCCTAAGCTTGTGGGTGGGCTGTACAGGAGAACATCTACAACCCACTTTTTAATAAGGACAAGAAAATGAATTGAAATTGAAATGATTCACATAAATATTAAAGGGTGGCATTTTGCAAATGGTTCATGTAAAAACATCAAATAAAACATGGCTGTGTTTATACTGGCAGGATTTTGTGTTACCTTAGAGGCAGAATCATTGATTTTAGGAAGCAGATACATCATTTTTTTAATATGGAGTATAATGTTAGAATATTAATGTGCTAGTATAACTTAAATATTTTCATCTTCTGTACGTTGTGCGAATTTTGCAGCTGACAGGTCTGTAGTCTGTTGCTGGCCTCTTGTATCGTCTCTGGGAGCACAGACACATGTGCTCCGATAGCTTCCTCTAACCTTGCTACCCTGTTGCCATGCTCCTCAGCTGCCCCACTGCCCCAGGATTGCCAGCTTGCTTCTCACTCTGTTACCAGCTGTTACATTAAACCAGAAGCAAAGTCTCGCCGGGGTCAGTGCACGCGTGAAGACATCGCACGCCTCTCCCTCTTCTCAGCTGGATCCATAACAAGGATTTTAGATACTCAAGGCGTCAGTTAATAAAAAAATGTGCACACATTAACTTCATAATGGGAGTTGCATTTGGCCAAGCTTACTGACATGCCAGTGCATTTCACTGTAATCTCTGTCCTGATTAAAGACTCAGTATTTGTGGATTACTGCGGCCTTAGAAAACATCCGCCTTCCTCTGTGCAGGAGCGTAGGGGCAAAGCTCTCGATAACAAAGCGTCATGATAGGTTTCACCTCGCCCTGTTCAGATGTTAACTGGAAGTGGCTACAGCGGTTACATCTGGTTAAAGAAGAAAAACTGGTTGTATATGCATTCAAGTACGCACAAGAGTGAATGCCAAGCTCCTCAGGAGGTATTTTCCACCTATTATCCTCACTCGCTGCTTTGTAGTATTTCTCCTAATGCACTGTTTCCTTCCCCCTCCTCTCTTTCTGTGTCCTTGTTTCTCAGCTTCTTTCTCCTCTTCCTCCTCTTCCTCCTCCTCCTCCTCCTCCTCCTCCTCCCTGCATCTCTCCGAGTACCTACACTTGTCACATTTGATTTCCTTCATCTTCTTCCTAGCACACATTTATTTCTTTTTCTTTCCCTGTCCTGTTGTCACCCTTGTCTAGTCGTCATATTTTTTGGCTACTGTTCTCAAATCCTGTGTTTCCTCTTTCATTGCTTTCTGTCCTTCCCCCACACCTTTTGTTTGCATGCGGTTGGGTGTGTTTTAGTCACACCATTTAAAAAAAGTAGCTCCTCCTGTCAGAACAACATCACAGGGTTATGAAGTTTCTTTTGTGTGTTTGGCTTGTTTAGGTTTTACCTCTCAGTATATGCATGTGTAAGCAGTATAAGTACACACATCTTATTGACTAACATCGTGTGTGTGCGTTTGTGTGTGTGTGTGTGTGTGTGTGTGTGTAGACATGTTTTGTTTGCATACTAACACATATGGGGCATTCTGGGACTGGAAGGGGAAATGAGCTACAATGTGTTATTTAGTTTTGATTGCAGCTGCTGTAAAGTCAGACTTTACTTATCCTCCTATCTGCGGCCGTAATCTCTGGGTATAATCACACTCTCAGGAAATTACTATACAGTGCTGACACTATGTTTGTCACTATAGTGTGAGCTGGTAATGAGTGACGTTGTCAAGCTGACCTTGGACCTGGTGCTTTAACCTACATCCTTCCCTTTTCCTTTTACCTCGAACAAAAACACTTAGCGCTAACTTGAAGGAAGAGTTCACCCTCAAATCAAATAAACATGTTTTTCCTCCGATTTGTCCGTCAAATTCAATTTGGTGTGAGTTACCCAGGTTTGAGATACTGGATGCAGAGATGTGTGCCTTCTCTTGAATGTGAGGGAAATTGCTTTTGCTCATCTTGCGCTGCTTAAAAAGAAAAATGCATGTGAGAAACTCTGTACCAGTGTCTCTTTCCTGACGTCATGACCCAGTTACTTAAACTACTTTATACCAATCTATAGTCGCCAGCCAAATTACGCTTGCAGTTAGCTTTCAGCTCAGGTAGAGGGATGGTTGAATGGTGTGCCATTGTATTTTAACATAAGCCAAATATCTCTACAGTCAGTGTCTCAAAATTAGAACTTCAGTAAAAGAGAAAAGAGATCAATATTTTATTTTATGATCAAGCGTCGCTTTAAACCCTGCTTTTATGCAGCCGTGTAAATATGAACGATAATTCTCCCGTCCTTAACACATGCATAAAAAGTCCCACAAATGTTCATAATCATATTTTTTTCTGGTTGTGAATATAACACTTTTTTCTCTTCTTGTAGTTTCAATCCTAAAATCTTCTGTTGCTTCTTTTATACGTGTTTCATTGCTCACTCTCTTTGTCCTTGAGCATAATAGGAGTGGATGTGGTATTTTGTGTTATTTTCATGCATTCTGAGCTTGTAGAAAAGCAGCTATATAAAATCAATCCATAGCGACTGCTGTTATCTCTTCTCAGCTCAGGCTTTCTCAGCGTGGTAGTCGCAGTGTGCTCTGCTCATGGGCACTGAGGTGATGAATGTGTCTTAGCGTGTGCAGGCATATCTGCCGGCCGTACAAGCCTCCATAGAGACGAAAAGGGCAGCACCCAGCGACCGCTCGTCTCCATGGTGAACTATGAAATCAGCCTCTGGGCTGCTGAACCCTGAGAGAGACTGGGATCCGAGCTGATGTGGGATCAGCTGGAGCGGTGTCACATAGTAACACTCTGCAGAACGCGGCGGGAACATTTATCGCACTCTCGGTTTGTGTGATTGCAGGCCCACAGGCATTTTTGACCATTTGATTGCTCCTGGAAGCTAACAAGTCACCACAGATTAGTGTAGTTAAGGTTTTTATTTTGGTTTAAATGTGTGTGCAGTGCTTAAAGTTAAATGCACCAAAAGCTGACAATAATTCATTTGTCTGAATGTGGGCTGTTTTATAAATTGGAAAAGCCCTAAAACGTTAAGACTGTATGAGAAATGTCTGAGGGGGCAGGGAAAAACAGGGACATTTTTATTTTTGACATCCCCAGGAAGTGATTTTTTCCCCCCACCTTCTATAGCCAATAGCTTCTTCTCATTGTCCCCCTAACCTCCCTCAGTAGTGTGTTTTGGAGTTTTCCATCCCCATGGTTAGTCCTCCTTATCTTAATCCCTTTATTTTTTCTCATTCTGTCTTTCATCAGTCTTGACTATGCATCCTCACACTCCCCCAGTGGCCATCCCATCCTTGGGTGCTTTTTCTATTTTGCACCTATCTCGCTCTCTCCCTCACCACACCACTACTACACTGCTCCTTCTCCGTATCTGTCCTCCCATCCCTGTTTTCCTAGTGTCTGGCTCGAAAAGCTTTTGTGGATAATTGATTGGTAGGAGGGGAGGAGATCGATGTTGTATGCCTTGTATGCCTTGACTGAGAGCTCTCTCATTTCCTCCCTGCCTGTTCCTTTCAGGCCCATTTTTTCTGCCACTCCTCATCTCCTTTACTCCCTCTGGATTGCTCTTTGGCTTTTTAGATTGCCACCAATGTGTCAGCAAAGACAGGATTTTAAGTATGTAGATTTTGGGGCGAGGGATATATAAATTAACCAAATGAAGTGCAATTTTCTTTTATGCTGGTACTCTATGTGGCTTTCTGTCCCACTTTGGCTTGATGGCAGTTTTTCTAATTGTTCATTAGGTAGGTGTGTGTGTGTTTTAGACTACTAGCAAACTTTCTAATATGTAAGAAAAATGCTTGCCATCGTTTCTTATGAAAGATTCGTGCATTTGTCAAAAGTTGTAGGTTAGAATAGGCTTAGAATACATTATTGCAGTAAACAGATTATAAAATCTAACAGCCTGACATACTAAGACTTAATTGGCTACCTCAATCATATTGCATTAGTGTGCACCTGCTGTTAGCCATTAAAAGTCTGAAAAAACACAAATTTAAACAGAAGGCAACAGGAGCAGTAAGGTAGACTTGAATGAAAAGTAGCACTCATTCCTGCTCTTTTGTCTTGTGCTCATGGTTGGAGATGTCATGTTTGACGGATTCATATTTGCTACAATTCTTTATCAGTCAGTTCAGAATGAAAAATCACGACATGGAATTTTAGCTGGATTTCACTGCTTTTCTTATAGAGTGCATCTTATTGTGGTTGTAGTAGTAAACTTATACATAACCTGACTGTTCAGTATTTAAAGAAAAAGCTGCAAATTTCCTCTTAAGTTGGAGAGGAAAAGCACATGAAAAACAAATTACACTTTCTCAGGTCATTTTATAGCGTCATGGCACTAAGGTAGCCTGAATTTCTCACAATGGACCAATGGGCTATTAGCAGACCTGCAGGGGTGCTTTATGGGCTTAATAAATTGTGGTAATAGTGTGTTTAGATTGAAGGGGACAATAAGCACAGCCTTCAGTAGCTGTACTTTTTCTCACTTCTGAGTGCACTTATGCACTCCACAATTATATGTAATTTTAGCAGCTCCCACACTTGTTGACACTTGTTCCAGATTAAACATGAAAATAACTGTGAGCTAATACCATTTCTCCCTTTCTTTCTCTTTCCACCAGGCCTGAGCACAGAGGGCATCTACAGGGTCAGCGGGAACAAGGCAGAGATGGAGAGCATGCAGCGGCAATTCGACCAAGGTGTGTTACTTTGTGCTTACTGTATTTACACGTACATGTGCACACATCCCTCAGATGCACACCTACAGGTGTGTATATGTCTGCTTCTATCTGTTACAATCTTGTTTCACCTTAATTAACCTTGGAGCATTAATTCTTCTGAGGGAATTGGCCTTCACTTCCTCTTAGATTACTGCCTCCTCCATCGTCTACCTGCTTCTCTGCACACTTGCAGCTTCACTTGGTACAAGAGTCCTCGATGTGTGTGGCTGTCTGGTGTGGGCAGTTAATTGCCTGCAGATTGGTTTGGTTAATGAAGCATGCAGCTGCCGAGATAGCGCAGAAAGATGGCTGGCGTGTGCGTATGCATGCATCCACGGCTGGTTGAGGTTAAATCCAACTCTGGTAATCAGAGTTGAAACCCAGTGTTGAATCATTCTGAGCCTCAGGCTGATGGGACAGGACAATTACAGGTGAAGCTACAGTGCAGGCGTCTCATAGCAGTGCTGAAGATGGCACTTTGTCACCTCCATGAAGATTCAGATAACTCATCACAGGTGAAGCAGCATCAGAAGCTCTGTGCTTGGAAACTGTAAAAGTGGGAGCTCAAATCAAACTTTGAAGAACTTGTCAAACTGTAGCTGTGAGACTTGTCTGCCTTGCCTCTGTTTTTTCTGCACATACTACCTTTGTAAAGTAAGAAGTTATCAGAAAATGGCTTTTTTAATTAAGTCTCCCCCACACAGTCTCTGGGAGAGTGGTGCTCTATTGGTTTTGCTCTCTGGGCTTTTTCTTTGCTCAAATTAACTTTACAATTGCCTGTCGTTGATTGTTCTATTTAACTATGTTTATTAACTAAAATGATTTGTGGTACATCAACAGAGATGCTATTTGATATATTTATATCAAGTAAATTATAAAGTGAGAAGTCTGCTTGGCCAGCTTTGTCTCTAAGACGTATGCACACTGGAAGCATCTAGAAAAATTGGCATTATGAAGAAGACCTAGCAAGTTGAAGTACTTCATCACATTAATGCAAAAAATATTTATATGAACTTTATTATTTCTACAAGGCACTGCTGTTAATGATGGGAATATAGCCATCCCATGTCTGAAGGGATGGCTAAGGTTTACATGATGATAGTGAAACCTGCTATGATCTATGGTTTGGACAGGAGGTGGAACTGCAGGTGGCTGGGTTGAACAGGATAGGATTTTCACTGGGAGTGACCAGGAAGGACAAGATTAGTAATGAGGACATCAGAGAAGCAGCTCAGCAAGAATGATGTGATTCTGACAAGTGCAGAGCAGGGATAGTGAATATATTGGACAAAGATGGAGCTGCCAGGCAGAAAGGAAATAAGAAGAACACAGAGAAGAATATTGTGATATGACGAGGGCTCGGTGTGACAGAAGGAGATGCTAGGAAATGGGTGAGACCAAGATGGACCCCTAAAAGGAGGAGCTTAAAAAAAAAAGCATAAGCCGCCACCGCACAAAGTTTTAAAAATTTCAAGATTGCATGATGTCGCATGCTTTTGTGTTGAATTTGTGTAGTTTTATTTTCAAAGATGAGTATAATGAGCAAAGAAAAAAAATAGTAGCACAGAATGAAAAGTTAATCGTCATTAACTTGGTTCCACGGATGCAAAGACGTATTGATCAAATGTACTGAATTATTGGCCAACAGGGAAACACTGATAATCACACAACAGTGGCATCAGTTCGGTGACTGAATTTTACACTGGCTGGGCTTTATCTTCAAAGACAGCACAAAGAGCCGAAAGACAGTTCAGCTATTTTTCATAATAGAGATTACTCTCTTTCCCTGCAGCAGAGGGGGCCTAAATAATGAGAAAAGCAATAAATATTTATGCATGCCTACTTGGTACCATTTTGTTCACTGTCCTCAAATGTGTTAAATTGCCTCCTTTTCTTGTGTGGTCCAGGGATAAAGCATTGATCTCATGATACAGGGGTGGTGACTAAATGAAATTAGAAGATGTTTTTTTTCTTATCTATTCTATGCAGACACGGCATACATCTGTTTTGTATTTTAAATGTCGTGTTTCTGTTTCATTTTTTTTCCTCAGATCACAGCCTCGATCTGGTGGAGAAAGACTTCACCATCAACACAGTGGCAGGCGCCATGAAGGCCTTCTTCTCTGAGCTGCCTGACCCTCTGGTGCCCTACAGCATGCAGACAGAGCTGGTGGAGGCCTTCAGTAAGTCCCGGGGCTGTGGGGACGGTGGCGTTGAGGCATGTGGGGAGAATTCTGCACTAAAACCCGAGGATGGATTGGATTTGGCCTGAAATCCTTTCCCCTTCATTGTAACTTTTCTTTAACCTAACAAGCAATACTCCTGCAATCCAAATCCACCCATGGGGAGAATTGGATTTGCCACTTGGTAAAGGGCTGGAAACGGGAGGAGGAGAAATGGATGGAGGGGAGAATATTTAAGGCTTTGAGAAGGAGGATGCGGGGCTGATTGCGCAGCGTGATGAGGGGTGCAGGAGCACTAGGGTCTGGATGAAGTCATGAGAAAATATGTTAGATAAACGAGAGTGCCCCTGACCTCTCCACAGCCTCGCTTTTTCTCTTTGTGTCCTGTAATCTGTCAGAATGGAGATTTAAAGCATAGCTTAGTCTTGCATCACTCCAGAGAGATTTAACCCTGGGCCGTGAGGCTGCTGTCACTCACCGAGCTCTGCATCCCATGTCTTTGAGTGTTCGTGTTTGTTTGTTTTTAACACCCCCAGCGTGACCTTTCAGCCGTGACAGAGACCTGATAAAGCTCTGCAATCTGTGCCACAATAGAGGATAAGAAGTGAGGGTGAAAGAAGAAGAAGAAATATAATGGTAGCATTGGAGATGAGAAAGGCGTCATTTGTGGAACATAGCAAATTGGAGTTAGCAGAGAGGTGGAGAAAAAGGAGACACGGAGAAAAGCTAGTGGGTGGATTTTTGGTGGATATTGTCATGGTGACATTACTTTAAATAAGCTGTAAGGAACTTGAGTTAAGTTTTGATCGCTCGTGATGGATGTAGAGCGGGAGGAAACTGTGACTGTGTAAAGTCGTTCGGTCCCAAATCTGTTTTTGATCCGCACTGACCTCATTGTGGGAATACGAACTCAGATTGTGCGATTGTAAATCATGTTTGTGATGTGCAGGAGAACATCTGCTGTTTCTCGCTGCTCCTCTCTGCCTCACACGCACACACAGACACACACACAAACTCCCGCACTCTCGATGGACTGTGTTATAGCCGGTGACGTCAGTTTGTCTGACTCACTCCTCACTGCCATCAGGCTTAACACACCCTGAGTGTGTGTCAGTGTGTGTGTGTGTTGCTCTAAGCTGCAGGACACTGCAGGAGAAATACACCATGCATACACCCATTACAATGTGTGTGGTCTTTGTCCAGTGTTTATATGTATATATGTGTGTGTGTGTGTGTGTATATATATATGTATATAGTCATATATATAGTCCATGGGGAGTCCATTCAAATGATTTTTGTTTTTGTCAGGGAGAAACTTATATATTAAGATAAAATCAATGTGTCCTGCACATACTTTTCTTTTTAGAGCTGAAATTTCCTCCCCTATGCTCCTCTGTTATTCATTCGTGCTCTCCCCATCCCTTCCTAATCTTTCTTTACTCTCCACTCTCACTCCCCGGACATCTTCTCCTCAGATTCCTCTAATCTTGTCTTTCAGCCACTTTTCTCCCTCCTCCTAACCTCCCGTCTCTCTTTGCTACCATTCAGAGATCAACGACAGGGAGCAGCGCTTCCAGACGATGAAGGATGTTCTGCGTCGCTTCCCTAAGGAGAATTATGAGGTCTTCAAATATGTCATCAGCCACTTGAACAAGTGAGTGAATGTGAATGGTGGGGGTCGGAGATGGCTTCTGGCGACTGTGCTGCCTACACCACTGGCCAAGTGACCCAAGGGTGATATCACTGTGATGAGCTTACTGATGAACAGAGGTTTTACTCAGTCTGAGCAATGATCTTAGTTAATGCCCTGGTCATGTTATCTCTGTTTTTAAATGGATGGGTAGTGGATGTTACATTTTAATTTATGTAATAAATTAATAAGTCTGTTATCAGCATGTGTCAGGAAAACTGAAACCTGAATTCTAAAGTGGATATAGAATAGTGGCCATCAACCTGAGGGCCTAATCCCCTCAAAAGGTGACGGGATGATTAAAGGAAAAAGAAGGGCCGTATCAGTTGTTAAAAAATGAGGTTATTTTACAGTTTGGGTTTTCTTTATCTTATCAAGAGACAGTTTCACCTCTACATGGTTGTAAATTGAGGGATGTAACAAGGATAACTCTTGAATTTCACTTCAACATAATCAGAAAAAACGTAATTATGTTCTGTGAGATTCTAAACTCAAAATTTGTGAAACACACTCGTGGTTTGAAGGACCTAGCCAGATCCTGGGCCAATTCAAGATTTAAGAAAACAAAATAAAGCACGCGTTTGGATTAGGCGATGGCTTTTTTGTTATTAGTGAACGTTATCACAGACATACGTGTGCATATCCAGTGTCACCTTGATCCTGGTGACATTGGTGTGATGATGTTGATGCAACCTAGGCAAGTGAAGCAATGTCATTCCTTAACATAAACAACTAATAATGTGTGCAATCTGTTCACTGGAATTCTGTGGGTTGGTTGGTATGTATAATTTTATATTTGCAAAACAATGTGAGGTTTCTTTTTTTTTCTAGAAACTTTGAGTTTCATCCAAAATAACATCTTGGCAAACTGTTGGCTTGTGAGGATGTTTCATACAGATATTTATGGAGAAAAAAAAAAAGCCTACAGGCAACTGATATTTTTTGAGTTATCAACATTAAATGTCACTTGTTTCTTTCTGTTTTCCAGGGTGAGCCAGAACAACAAGATGAACTTGATGACCAGTGAGAACTTGTCCATCTGTTTCTGGCCCACGCTCATGAGACCAGACTTCACCACCATGGATGCCCTGACTGCTACCCGCACCTACCAGACAATCATTGAGAGCTTCATCCAACAGTGCGCATACTTCTTCTACAATCAGCCTCTGGCTGACGGCCTCCCTGGCTCCCCAACATCTACGCTCTCTGGAGGAGGAACGTCTGCTTACTCCTGCATGGCTGGAGGCTACTCATCCTCACCAGCTCCGTCCCCAACTCCCTACGTCCTCCCTGCCACTCCACCTGTTATTCCTCACTATGGTCCTCCTGTCCACCATCATTCCCATCAGCATCAGTCCCCATCCCATTCACCACCTCCTACTCCCCAGTCGCCGCTCCCAGCCCTGCTGCCGCCCTCCCTGCACCCGCATCACCCCCCGGCAGAGCAACACACGCTGTGAAACAGGGATCAAGGGAAAGAGGAGGGGGGGGAGGGGGGGAGCAGAAGAATAACTAGATTCAGTTTAAAGGTTTCAGAATGAGAGATTTTGAAGTGTTGGGAACAAACTAAAGGAGATGAATTGAAGTAGGAAGTTGGGGGAGAGCGACTGAAATGCAGTATGTACAGGGAGAAGAAGGAGGGCATTTATTTCAGCCTTCAGTGATTTCAAAAAAACGGACACACAGAAGCCAGGAAGGAGAAACACTGAGGAGCCTTTGAACTGACAGTATGATCTTTCTCCCTCCCTGCCACTTTATCCCTTTTTGTGTCTCCGTCTCACTTCATCTAGATCTGCCCTCCTTGCCTTATAGCAAATCTACAGACAAACAGGCGAATGAAGAGTCAGATGTACCAGTAATTGTTAAAGGGACTCAGGGAGGGATTAAGAAGTAAATTACAAGGGTGAATGTGTAGCCCTTTATGTTGGGATTGCTTCAGCATACACACAACCATGCACTTAATGCAAATACCCAGTGGCCAGTGTGCCTCCAACAGCCATTCTCCTCAGTCCCTTGGCTTGTAATTGTGCTGGGAAATTTTTTGGTCTGCACACGTTTTGTTTTTTCTGCAAATCAACCCACCTGCTGTATGTAATCGGAGGCTGCATCTGGGACAAAGTGGATCAGAGAGCCACACATTTGTTTCTTTCACCACTGTACAGAGGACTTGAGCAAGAGACACGGGTTGCTGCTCACCCAACAGGATGTTCTCCCCGATCACAAATTCCAATCTGTCAACCCTTTACTCAGCCCCACACACACACACACACACACACAGACAAAATCAGATT
>VUQR01001286.1:22758-54536 GCA_015108515.1 Hemichromis elongatus
TTACATCCAAAAGTGCTAAAAAAAAAAAAAAAAAAAAAAAATGTTATGTGAACATAGTTTATTTTGAGATTTTCATTAATTTAATATAGCATACCTATGAATGTGTTTCCAACTGTGTTTTTAAAGAACAAGGCTGAGTTAGTTTCATCAGGATGCAAGAAGTCAAACAAGGGTGCTTGGGGTTTCAGCCGAAGTGGGATGATGCTGCACACCAGTGAGACCGGAGCCTTTAAAAGGGCCATGGACATGAAGTCACAATTAATAGTATCTCTTCCCTCATTATTATTTCACATTTTAATATTTTTTGACATTCTCTGTTCATATTCCCATCCCCCTCTCTTGTGTTTTCAGATGCTGCAGTACCCACTGCATGCAGTTGTTGAGATAAAGGAGCATCTTGTTGATTGGGCATCACGGGCCGGCGTCCAGTGGCTGAGCACAATCATTCCAACGCAACACGTCAATGCTCTCATTTTTTTCTTCATCATCAGCAACTTGACAGTTGATCTGTTTGCTTTTGTTATCCCTCTGCTGGTCTTCTACCTCTCCTTCATCGCCATGATCATCTGCACGCTGCGTATTTTCCAGAGGACAAAGGCTAGCATTTCCTTTAAGTTTCATTTAGTAATTTTCACACAGTTAGCAGTATTGTCAGAACCTTGAAAGTTTACTTGAAAGTTTATGAAAGAAAGTCGTTTCTACTGCATTTGTTTACATCTTTCTCATTTATCAATGAAATTATATAGTACTCAACAAAGTGATTACGCCACCACCTAATGTAAGGTTTATGCTAAAGCTGCCCTAACTTAACAGAATGGGAAATTACCCCCCAAATTTATTTTTTTTTAGAATTTTTTGCATATGGCTCAATAATCAGTATTTTTTAAAGCAAAAATATAATTATTGTTTCAAATTTACTGTGTTACTAAAAGCTGAAAAATAGTGAGTAGGCCCTTTTTTTCTTATTAATAAAAAAATTAATTTACTGAACAGAAACATTAGTTTTAGTGGACTAATTCATTTAATTATACTAATTTCTAAGTAATATGTCATAAATCATGTGTGCCTGCTCAAATTTATGTGTAAAAACGTTGGTGTTACCTGCGTTATAAATGACAATAATTTTTTACTTTTAGTTTTATTGTTTTAGGGTTTTTTTTAATTTCTTAAATATTTCTCTCTTTTTTTACAGGTTGTGTAATAGATTTGCTAAGAACTGTATGTTTTTGGCTTCTTACGCAAACTTTACTATTCGTAATTCTCTGATTGATTTGGGTTTTTATGTGGTGAAAAATATTTGGTCATATAGTTATTTTCCTCACTAAAATAAGTTTTATTTTGAAATAACAGGATTCAGGCTCTTGTAACAGTAAGCGTATGAAAATGTTTAATGATAGGTTGCAGGCATTAGTGTTTTTTTATGAAAAAAACATCACTACCTTCCACCTGATCCCCTTTTTGTACAATAAGTAAATTATCCTGTTTAATAAAGGCATGCAAATTTTACCGTCATACTATGTATTTTTCTTAGTTACAGATCACAGATCAGTCTAAATACCCTGCCTTTATATTTCCTTGGAGTGCTTTTCTTTCTTGCACTTATAAACTTTTTTTACCTTCTTCTAGACCTGGGAGAACTTCAGTGCCCTGACGTCTCTGCTGACACGGTTTGAACCTGGCCTTGACGTGGAGCAAGCAGAGACAAACTTTGGCTGGAACAACCTTGAACCGTACCTCTATTTTATCTTCTCCGTCTTCTTTGTAATTTTCTCCTTCCCTGTAGCAGACAAGAATTGGATCCCCTGCTCTGAGCTCTCGACTGTGGCCATCTTCTTTACTGCCGTCAGCTACCACAGCCTCAGCCCAAATGCCACAGCATATGCACGTCGGGCAATGGTTATAGAGGTCAATTGACTGAGTGATTGAATGATCAGAATTACTGTTTTGCATGTTGCTAAGTATAATTTGCACTACTAATATTGCAGCTTAATTGGTGGGTTTTCATTTGCCATTTACAGCCAGAGGTTGACATAATTTTCTAGTAATGCCTTTTTTAGGCATAAGCTGCGTACTTTTGCTGGCTTCATTAGCCTGATAGTGACCACATTCTTTAATTCACTCGTTGTCATCTACCCTGTGTGGCAGGCAAAGGTAGAACACAAGAGCAGGACACAGACACAAAGGCATCAACTAAAGGAGGCGGCTTTATTGCTGAGACTATTCTAACCCAAGATTACTAACAACAGAAAACTTAAAAAACACAGTAAAAGAGACTGTCAAAATAAAACAGGAAGTACAATAACCATGGAGGCAAAGACTAAGGCACAAGTGTTTGACATTGGGACCGGGGAGAAACAGACATGGGGAAAAAACTGGGAAGGAAATATTAAACGCTGAGATGCGAGTAAAATAAAAAACATGAAAATAAGTCTGACAAAACACGCAACGTAGAACACAGGAGAGGTGTGGAAACAGAACCTGAAGACTAGATGACAAAACTAAGGCCAGAAACTACAAATATTACACAAAACAGGAAAACAAAACAAAAAAACAGAAACAGGGATATAAACTAAACCTTAGACTGTTTACAGGATTTTTATTTGTGCTTGACCTCAGTTTTATAAACTAAAACATGCAATGCTGTTGTGCAGGGTTTTAACAAATGTAGCCATAAATCTCTTTCTTATTTATAATCATCATTTTATATGATAGTGAAATAAAACAGCCTTCTCAAAGTTAATAAAAAAAAAACTCTGTTGTGTCTTTTCATTTGGCTAATCTAGATGGCGTCATCTCTGTGTTGCCTGACACAGTTCTTGCCAGAGAACATGACGGCGCTTCGTTTACTGGGACGCACCTTCGCCACTCTGCCACTGGGGGAGTCTGTGGTACTGAAGCTCAGTCTCCCCTGCTTGCTTTATATTTACCTGTTTTATCTGTTCTTCAGGTAAGCAAGATTTAGACAAAGTGATTACTTATATCAGTAAAATTCTCAAATTGCTCTTGTTCCTGTCTGCCATGTTGTTTTATTTTATTTTAAAATGACAGTTTTACTCTTTAGATGCTTAAAGTAATCTCAGAACTTTTTACCCCCTCCTGTTTCTCTCTCCTTCCATTAGCATGGCGAGGATGCGTGGTTTCCGGGGAACTTACTGCTTCCTGGTTCCATATCTTGTGTGCTTCATGTGGTGCGAGTTCTCGGTGGTCCTCCTCCAGAATTCCTCTGTTGTGGGTCTAATCCGCACTTGTGTGGCTTACTTTCTCTTCCTTTTTGCGTTGCCTGTTCTGGCATTTGGTCTTGCCACCATGCTCTTCATCCAAGTGTTTAAGTGGTTCCTCGAGCTGGAACTGACAAAGATGATCGTGACCCTGGTATTATGTGCGATCCCTGTCACCTTGCGGCTGTGGACACGGTTCAGCACTTCCATTCTGGATGTCTTTCGTTCATTGACTCATCGGGGTCCAGTCAAGCTCATTTTACTCTGCATCTCCATGGTCCTTCTATTCTTCTCTGTCTATGTGTACCATGCAGAAGGTGAGAAGGTGTACAACTCCACCCTTACATGGAGTCAGTATGGCCAGGTTTGCGGGCCTCCTGCTTGGGAAACCAAAGGCATAGCCCAGACACAAATCTTCTGTAGCCACCTGAATGGACACAGAGTCACCTGGACTGGGCGCTTCAAGCAGGTCCGTGTGGCCGAAACGGAGAATGGGGCACAGTCTGTCATCAACATGTTGCCAGTGTTTGTGGGAGATTGGCTGCGCTGCTTGTACGGTGAGACCTACCCCAAATGTGAGCCAAAGAATGCCACCGTTGCAAATCTGACAGCTGCAGATTTGACAGCCAGTGCTGCACCAGGGCCTGTTTCACTGCCAATCCTCCTTCTATCACAAAATGAGGAAGAACTGTGTCAGCTCAAGGCTCTGGCTAAACATAACTGCCATGTCAAGCGCTTTGACAGCTACCGCTTTGAAGTCACAGTGGGAATGATCCAGGATGAACGTGGAGAGAGAGAGGACCCGGCCAGAGATATAGTCCTAATGGCCAGTCATGAGTTCAGACAGGTTCTTCTAAATCTGAGCCCTGGTAATAAGGTGGAGTTTAGCACCAAACTGGAGGGACGTCTAGGAGCCAGAGCTCCAGCTTTTGAGTTGAAAGCTATCCACTGTCTCGACTGTCCTTCTTCAATGCTAACTGGGGGCAGGCAGGTGAAGATAGAGAGAAACTGGAGACGTACCACAATGAAAGCCCTGAAGTTTGCATTTGATTTTTTCTTTTCCCCATTTTTGTCAGCAAAAATTTAAAACTAACAAGTAAAAAGCAGAAATAAAAATAAAGAACATATTTGAGTCTCCAGAACATCATCTTGTTTCTTATGATGTTAGACTAGAAGCACTGATGTAACTATAATAGTATTTTTTTTAATTAGATGGATCTATTAAATTATGCAGATTAAGCAGTTTAAGCAAGCTTGGTGAGAATAATGATCTGTTCTATTTTCATATCCCTTTAATGTATAGCTAGAGTTAAGCCTATACACACACACATACATACCTACAATATGTATCAACATAATATACAATAATATGCTATAATTAAGTTATAAAGAACTGGAAGATTAGCTGTAATTTGATGGTATCCAGCTTTATGCAAAAAGGCTAATGCTGTGTGCTGTTCACCTTTGAATACCTAGAAAACTGCACATTTGTTGAAAACAAATTAGTGACTGAGTGTATTTTATATTTGCCTTTGTATTTAGATATTTATCTAGAAATACAGCGTGTTGTTAAGATATTTACATTCTGTCTATATTTGTGTGTTTTACACCAGTTTTCAAATGCATATTTACATATTTTTATGGAAATGTATGACACACATTTTGTGATAATATATATGCATTTCTGGCTTTCTCTGTTAGCCAATATTGTAATGATGTTGTCTTTAAACTTCCAGGTCTTAATTTTATTTTTAGGATCAGATTTTCCTGTCTGTCAAGCTTTGATGCACATGCAGTCATTTTTGAAAAGCCAGCATAAAACTTTTTGGCTTGCAGTAAACTTGCAGACTTTTGTATTACACACCTAGATATCAAAAAGCATCAAATGCGGTGCTGTGGATTATAGACAGATATCTCCACTTTGGTCTCATCTGTCTTTCATCAAGACATTGTTCCAGAAGTTTTGTGGTTTGTCCAGATGCAGATCTGCAAACTTACGCTGTGCTGACATCTTGTTTTTAGAGGAAGAGCCTTTCTCCTGGAAACCCATCCAATCACGCCATACGTGTTTGTCTTTTTCTAATCTTACTATCATGAATTTTAACATTTAGCATATTCAGGCCTATAGAGTCTAAGCTATAGCGCGTGTTGTTTTTGTAGTTTATCTGAGAATTACACAGTGTGACTTTGGAGTGAGTTTGCTTGGGCGTCCCCTCATTGGACGATTAAGGCATATTGTTAACACACATGAATGCTCTAGCCCACAAAACTGCCAAAACCTCTGCTTTTATAGATATGCTCACTTGCAGATGATCAATCAATCAAATGCATTTCATTAACAAACTTGGCCGCTACTTACAGAAGCAATAAGGTTGTACTTTGTGCAGTCCTGTGAAAACTTTCTTTATCACATTAACACACACTAGACCTCCTTTTTTGTATTTCTCAAATGTATGCCAATGACAAAGTTAAGACACACCATGTTCATTCCATAACAATTAAGCATCAACAGGAATGTTTAAAATGAGTTGTTTTACTGAAGTGAACACAATATTGGTTCAAGTTTCGAGACCTTTTTGTTTACAGAATCCGAGCCTTTGAAGACAAAAATCTTTTGTCCCTAAATTTGGCAGTTTGGAATTTAACAGAAAAAAGGAGAAACTTGAAATAAGCCCTACAAAAGATTGGTGATGTGCCCAGGGTGTATCTCCACCTCTCAACCTATGACAGCTGGAATAAGCTCCAGCGACCCTGAATTGGATAAGCGGGAGAAAATGTTTGGATGGATTATTAAAAACACAATAATGAATGATTTAGTTACTTTTGAAAATTGGATTGTAGGAAAGTCTGAACAAAATTGGGGTTTTCCTGAATATGTGGTTTACACAGTACAGTAACACAGTGGTGGTGTATGAAAAGCTTTACACATAAACACTATCAATCTGTAACCTGAATCCTCCTGTGAATTACAATCGCTGATGTTGAGCCTTCACACTGTGAATGTGAGTGCCTTTTTTTCACTAATGGAGTTAAATGGGGTGTCTATTAAAATGCTTGAATTGGGAAAAAATCTCTTGTGAAAGGTTTTATTAAGGTTAATAAATTTATTTATTTTTATTATTTATTTTTTGGTGATGAGACAAAAAGCAAAATCTATTAAATGAGACCAGACATTTAAAAAAATCCAACACATTTTTGTTAGATTTTATGTTATTTTATTAATGCACATTCCATTCATTCATCTCATTTGAGTTATGTTTTCGTACTGTTAGATTCGTCCTTTTTTTTTAAAGCATGATAGATATACACGCTAGTAGCGTCGAGTAATGGCGACATGCTGCTGCTGCTGCTGTGCTCCCGAACACAAATCGTCTCACTGCTTGTATGTGTTGGTGGTTATGATGCGATTACAACTGACTTGTTCTAAACTACATTTCGCCACTGCAGGGATGAATCTCGGAGCTTAAATAATGCTTCACAAGGCCCTTAACTATGTAAACCATTTTCTTGTGGGTTGTCGTCATCATGGATTTTGCTGTGTCGTCCATGTTAAATCAATATGTGCAAAACTGTATCTGCACATGATAACACTGGCTGGTAGTGAAGACAAAAATATATATGCCCATAAGAAAACCATATTAGCCACAGGCAGGTAACGGCAAGTGAACAGCAACTTGGAAAACCAAACCGGGTGTGAGGGAGAGAGGAGGAAGCAGGTGTGACAGCAGGTATTTCTTTACACCGTTGATTAATGCCGATTCTTCAGATTTTGAAAATGTGCAACCGGACTTGATATTCTCTACCTTTGCACCGATTATGTTACTCCACCCACTACAGTACACATTTAAACCACTTACAATAATCCCATCAGGGCCAAGGTCACTTGAAAATAAAGTACTTCACTGTAAACAAACAAGCCTCACACGATTCAGTCCAACACAGACATCACCTTACTGCACTGCTGTACATCCCAGGCTTTCAGAGTCGCACCCCAGAGTAGCATGTGGCGCTGTGAGGTATAAGTTATAATGACAATAAGATGTTGTGATAGTATGAATTCACATGACATAACTGCTGTGATGAGCTATTGCACTGATGATAACCTCTAACCTCCAAGCACACAAATGTAGTCAACTTTGATTTAAATTAGGGGGTCTCAGAGATAAACAGTGTGCTTAGAATTCAAGTTTGTCCTAACTGCAAGATTCCCCCCTCGGTACACACGCTACCTCCTTCAGCTGCTATGTTTTCCCATGTAAGCATGTGAATTTGTTTCTTTTTACTTTTTACATGAGATTACCATGATACAGCAATCAAAACACAATAAGGGCTTCATATACACAACCAAACAATAAGTGTTTTTTGTGCACAATTTTACCCCGTCCTCTCTACAGCCAGCAACAACTACCTATATACTGCTACGAGAAAATATCTGATAAAGTGTGACTCCACAAACCTTATTATAAATGAGATCTCACGCTGATTTACAGTGTCATCGACAAAATGCTGTTTTTTTTTCTTAGCTCTCTGGAACTGAATATTGGTACTGCCTTTTAAAAAAACACAGAGTATTTACAGCAAACAGTAAAAAGAGTGTGTACATTTTTTGTTACCTGTAGAAGAGGAGCTCATGTATTAAAGCAGGAATGCTGCTGCACTGTGTTTTGTTAGTGTTATTATTGCAGCGTGAACGTGGGAAAAGATTACGGGACAATTATTCGTGCGTTCTCCCAGAGCACTGCTCTGAAGGATGGACTGAATTGCTGTCATCACACGACAAAGAAGAAAAAACTTTTAGGAGATTGTTGTGAACTATACAATAACACCATTCCTGATACTTCACACTAGTGAAAACGATTAGATTTGGATTAAATGCCTGGTAAAGTCATCCAGTCATTCTATGGTCAGTATATTCTGTAGCATTTAGAAATGACCTCTCAATTGCTAGCTAGCACGTATCTTCCATTTTTATGTGAAAGGTAACCAGAACATTAATGGGAAGTGCAACATGGTGTGAGCAACAGCACTGAGTCAGTGCAGATCGAGAGGTGTCCCTGCACCTCATTCACTGCCCCAACAGTGGGGCAGTTAGACAAACATCTTCAAAAAGTGGAAGTAGAGTGCAGCCAAAAATAAATAAATAAATCAAATGTCCCGATGGCTACTAGATCAGTTCAGTTCGGTGATTAGATTAAACACCTTCAAATAAAATGAACTGAATAAAGAGTCTTGTTATTTTATGATTATTCCAATTATGTACAGACTCTGCATCAAAGCATGTCATCAAACAGCTTAATCCTCTGATATAGCCTTTCCACTCTCCGTGCCCTCGATAAAACATCCACATATATTCCAGTCACTCTTTGCATTTCTGTGACACTTGGATAAAAAGCATTGTGTCTGCCTCTGTTCATATTTCCATTCTTGTCACTGTGCCTGCGTTTCTGGGCTGACACGATCCTGGAAGATGTAGAGATTGTTGGTGGCTGCTATGGCAATTATATTTTCAGATGGGTGCCAAGCCATGTGCAGGATTTTCTTGGTGAAGTCCAAGCTATCGACGCCCACATCGCCCCTGCGACGTTTACCGCCAGTGTACACGCGGCGGGTTCGCAGTACAGCCCGAGGCTTGCTGCTCTCTCGCCAGGCCTCCAGGGTTACGCCTCGGCCTGTCTCCCTGTCGAACATCCGGAAGAAGCTGTTGTATGCCCCTGTCATAATCACGCTGGATTGTGGAGGAAAGGAGAGGAGAAAGAAAGTGAAGAGAAGGAAGAGACAAGATGTGTTCATGGTAGAGTGAGAGAAACTGAATACATGAGGATTGATTTGATGTCTGCAAAGCTTGTCTCTGGGATTGATTTAAACGTCGGATAAAGCAGGAGGCCGGGCATTTAGGAAATCACTGTAAGCAGTAACACGGTGACACAGCAGTCTGGTTTTGCTTCCAAGTCTACTTAAGCTGTACTTTGTCTGTCCCCCTGCTGACTCTTACCTGTCTGAGCTGTTCCAAACACACTCAAACTTGTCAAAGATGCAGTCGTTTTCGTAGAGGGAACACAGCTTACTCCTTAGGTATTCATGGACCTGGGGATGATACAAACAGTCAGCTTAAGTTTTTGGGAAGGAAGTATTATCCTGCTCAGGACGCTCACATTTTGGCATTTTAATCTCCTTCCTTGTTCTTTGCTCTCATGTATAATACACTGGCAGTGAAAACTGAGAAAAGGCTTTCAGATTTTCTTTGAGATCAAGTTGATGCCGCTGAATTATGCTGATCAAGTGAATGAATTGTGAATAAATGTAAAAATATATATTTGAATTTGAAAAGCATAACAAATACCTGCAGTTATCAAATTTAATTCAGACAGAATTTATGTCACACAAATAACGAATAACCAAGTTAATAACTAGCTAGTAGTTTCATAACTAAAATGATCATATTTTAATGATTGTGAAATGGGTGCGGGTAAAATCCTCTACCTGATAGGTCTCCACTGGGCCTTTATCCATATTGATATCCCACACCTTAGCGGTGAGGTAGTCTCTGGTCAGCAGGTAACGTCCGCTATGGCTGAACTTAACATCCGACACAGAGGAAATAATCTCTGAGAAGAAGGAACGGTTCCCTGGATCCTCAGGCTCCTCGAAAACTAATCAGACAGAAATACCATTTCATTGCTTTTGTGAGAGCAAGATTCCTCATGCACAGCTTGCAGTAAACGTTGCATCTTTAAAATGTTTCCTCACGTTTGGTATGTTTGTCGCAGAGAGCCGAGGCCCTCATGTCACAGAGGCGCAGCGTTCCCTTGCTGCTGCTGTACACGAACACGTGGCAGTGGTGAGGGTGGAACTCTGCCGCTGTTATCACCTCTGTCAGATCCTCCATGTTTGCTGGTTTGATGTCTACAATATCTGAGAAGCAGAGCCATCAAGGAACAAACAACGCAGACATTAAACACCACATAAATCTGGCGAGCGGGGTTTCTACCACAAAATGCCATGACTAGGTTTACATTAAGTCAGCCAGTGAGGCAGCAGACATGCAAACAAATCATATATATATATTCAATATATATTCATTCATGCAGTCTTTTTATTTTTAGATGATCTACACTTTCACAACCTAAATTCATGAAGACATCCCAGGAAAGAAAAAACTGCACCCCATCCTATCCCCAATATGCATGCACACGCTGTTCCTCTCTGTTCTATTTGTGGTAGTCCTGTGTGGCTCAGAAGAAAGTGTACTGCTGTGTGAATTATTTAAACTCGTCTTCCGTAGATGCCTCTATGATTTTCTAGGTCAGCTTCCATTTGAATGGGGAAATCACAACATGCAGCCAGTCCCACATGCTACCACCTGACTACACAGCATTGTAATGCAATCATGAATCCAATCAGAGTCACGTGTTGTTTACAGTTAAGTATAAATCAGAAGATGAATTGGATGATTGGTTATGATTATTGCACATGACCTGGAACTGGCTCCATGATATTTTAGGCATACATTTAGATAACAGTGGATGGAATACAAACACAGAACAGAAGCATTTTGAATGCGTTCCCAACACTGCTCAATTTCTTTTTTTTTTAGTAGGCAAACAACATACATAATCATCAATACTGATATCGGTAATGACAGGAATCTTTACCCGTTTATGTACAATGTGCTGCTTTACAATTAACATGAGGATACATTTGTGCTTTAACAACAAACAGTGATCTAATTCATACCGCTGAATTCTCTGTAAGATTCAAGGAGTTTCCACCACACAAAAGTCAGAGAGGAGATATAGAACTATTTAAAGCAACTGGTCATAGTTGTTTAAAACTGAAAAATGTGTGTTATAATACAAAAAAATAAAAAGACAGTAAGGATACTGAAACTGCGGTCTGTGATGCCCAGGTGCCACATGTTGATGCGGAGGTCATCGGCAGACAGGTAGGTTTCCCCATCGCTGTTGACTGAGATGGAGTTGACATGATAAGTATGTCCATTAGCGAATACTCTTCTGGGACGGACCTCCACCATTAGATCTGTAGGCTTCAGCACCGGTACCTTAAATGGTGAGAGATAAAAGATTTAGGGCAAAAGGGAGGAGGTGATAAGAACATTAGGAGTAAATCATAGGACAAAAATATAGACAACAATGAGAAATGACAAAACTGGAGGACAATAGAGCCATGGCTCATTTAAGGACAGGAGCAAAAAGAAAGAAACTTGATTTGATGATTAAATGTAAGCCTGATACATACTTGACCCAACAGAATGAAAGTGTGCAGTCGTATGTGTGTACCTGTAGAGAGGTGATGGTAGAGATGTCCTTGACCCGTCCCTCCTCATCTTTCAGGTTGTATCCTTCTGGTCTCTTGTCTCTCTCGCTTACTTTCCACAGTTTAATAGTCTTATCTGTGACAGGCATCGGCATTAGCATGTCAGAAAATGATGATTACATTCATAGAAAATTGCACAGCACAACTTAAGAAAAATCACATTTAGATCTAATTTAAAACATAATACTTAATTCATGCACCTAATTTAGACAGATTTTTTTTCTGTTATATTATTGCACCAATAAGTGAGGCTCCACCGATGGTATTTAATTCTACGTAGGTAATAAAAGATGATGCAAGGCTGCCATAGTTTTGGAAATTGGAGGTAGTTTGACACCAAAGTGTGTAAGTGATACCACAGGCAAACGTGCCATATCAAGCAAAAACAATTGCTATTTATAGCAAAAATCTCTCGCTCTCTCACCCTCTCTCTCTCTATATGCATGTATACTTCCTGCATTTCATTTTACCACAACCAACAATGAGTATGATGTTCTGATAGAGACTGAGAAGTCGCTTATTTCTCACCATTGGTGGAGAGGAGGAAATGTGCTGCGTTCTGCTGTGGCAGCCATCTGATCTTGTTAATTTTTTCTTCTATCTCCACACTCTTCAGGTAGTCAAAGTCAGGCTCATGGCTCTGAAACGTGCTGTAGACATTGTACTCCCCAGAGTCCCCTGTCTCTCCCACCTCCTCTGATTCCCCTTTAGACTGCCCAGAGCAGACAGTGAGGAAAACACAGCTTTCAGCATGCATTTACAGTATGTGTACGAAGATATTTTTTTAAAAAGCCTGTTTGCAGGAAGTGGTGAATTTTGCATTGTAAACTGACCTCAGTCTCTCTCTGAAAGATGACCACTCGGCCACCTTTGTCCCCCGTGGCCAGCAGGTCCCCTGTCTGGTTAAACTCCACTGTAGAGATGACATCAGCTGTAAGGAAGACAGGAAGATTGGAGGCAATTAAACAAAAGTATAGAAAGAGGGAGAGAAAACCCCAGCAATGATAGAGTGAATGTTGGAAAGGCATAGAGAAAAAAAAGCATAGATGATTAACTAACCATAACAATGTAGAAAAGGCTGACAATAAAAGAAAAATTTATAAAATCACATATTATTTCTGCTACTCCAAACCATAAATCAAACATTTATGTCTATGATGTCTAAGGAAAAATTTAAATTATACAAGTATCTGCTGCTGAGTCAGGCAAGGAGTGATCAGTGTCATCATGCGTTCCTTCTAATGTGCAATGCAGGAAGCTGAAATTAATCTGTTCAATTATGCCAGTATGTTATCTGACACCACAGAGATGGCGGCGACACACCGTCTGCTCTACCTTCAGTGACGTAGTCTCGCAGGAAGGTGTGGTTGATTTTGGGGCTCTCAGCGTCCTCGCCCATCTGAAGCTGAGGGAGGGTGACCCGCCAGCGCGCCCGTCCTGAGGGGAAGGGTCCAATCCGTAATGTCTCTCCCCACCCAGGCTCCGCCCATGCTGGTAGGGCCTAACGGAGTGGCCTGGAAAAAGGCATCCTGGGAAACCAGCCGGCAGGAAGAAGAAGAGGCACGTCGAAGAGATTGAGACTGGAATGCAAGGGGCGGGGGAAGGAGGAAGAGGGTTTTAAGAAAGAGGAATGGGAGTGAGAGGAAATTAAGATGCAGGAGGACAGAAGAGAGAGAGGTGGATGGAGAGGCTGGTGATGAAGACAGCTTTGGAAAGGAAAGAGGAAGGCTGTCATTAGGTACGCTGACAATATGTGAGCACAGCATGGCAAATGATGTGACCTTAGTTAGACATTCAACGCATTCATTAGCAAAGACACGTGTGTAGATGAACAAGGCCTAGTAGGTGCTGAATCAAATCACAGTGCTGTAAAATGAAGGAAAAGCAACAAACAGCTAGAGCAAAGAAAAGCAAAATATGAATCCTTGTGTTTAAGCCCAGAAATAAGCACATAATGAAGATAGCATGAGAATGAAAATATCAGCTGTTACATTCAGCCTACGTAGCCCTCCTACTGGTAATAATGTTCCCAGGGTGTGGTAGTCCTCTTTGACTACTTGCCAGATTATTGCTCTCACATGCACGCACACTTCTCAAACAGATAGTCCTTGACAGTGATCAGAGGAGAATGCGATGCCTTGCCTGTGCTGCAATAAGGAGGGAGACAGGCCTCAGCACACCTACCAGTCCGCCTGCTGCTGTCGCTGCTGCTGCTATTCCTGCTGCTGGTGTGTTAATGGACCTCTGCTGCAGTGCACTCAAACAGGCCTGCGTGTCTGTCCAAGTGGGAGGAGAAGGGACAGAGAAGAGAGAGCAGGGGTGGTAGTGAGAGGAGGAGAGGCAAAGGAGGAGAAAAAAGAGAAAGACAGAGGGATAACGAGGAGGATGGAGGTCCGTTGCCTGCTGATGCTGTGGATCTGTGCAGCATCCAATGTGTCATGGCAGCCTCCTACTGGAGCAGCCAATCACAGTATAGCTGTCACTGGAGGATCCACCCACTGCAGGTGATGAGAAGTACCCAAGACCAGCAGAGGGAGTCATTAAATACCGAGTGTATTGTGGCATGCAGTTTTCTGTCCAAATTAAGAATAATACTGAAGATTGCAGAGCAATTTAAAACAGATGAAAGGAAAATGTTTTAAAATGAATTAAAAAAAACCCTCACACATCACTTTCTTCAAGGTATGTGGTTACAATTTCAGTTATTTCTCTCCAGAAAATAAAACACGACAAGAGAAGGAAAAATAAAATACCACTCAAAGAATGTTTGAATAGTCCTTTCTTATTACACCACTGTGTGTCGTTCCCTAAAAATTAAATCAACATTATTCTGGTCACCTTGCCTTTATGATCTTCAGCTTTTTTTCAAGGAGTACAATTTATGTTGTCCTCAATAAATTAAACACATCTAAATATTTGACTTTGCTTATGTTTTGTAACCTAATATATAGTTTATAATCTACGAATACTTTTGAATACCAGCGTACTTTTTCATTTAGAACATATGACTACTGTATAAATCATGTACATCATATAAGGCACTTTAAAAAAGTACATTCAAATATTTTTTATGTATTTTTATATATAAAAACGTATAAATGTATTTAACAGAATCTGGTCAAATGAAATTACTTGATTTGTATACAGTTGGTATTCGGTTTATATCAAGCATATTTTCGTCAGTGATTAATTATCTAAATAAAAAAAACTTTTGATTTTATATATTTCAGTTACATTTTGCTCAAATTTATTTCTTCACGTTTATGAGGGCCAAGTACTATTTTGTAAGACATTAGCACAGCGTGAAATAATCTACCAATGTCCAGTTAATGCTATATATCTGTAATTATATCGGACTGTGTTTGTGTTGTTTTGGCGGTTTTGTTTTTTTACGATTCTAAAGGACGAAATTGCAAAACTCAATATTTGGTGACAATGTGATCAACTATCATGCTTTTTTATATAACGGTACGGTTAATTTATAGTTTATCCACATCTCGTAAGTGAATAACAAATTATATGTTGCGTATATACCATATTTTGTCCTTTTTACGTTTTGTTATTGCTCGTTTTTTGTACTTAAAGCCAAATAATTAGGATTAACCTATTATTTTCTGTTTAAATGAGGACACAATGGTGTTTTTTGTTCTTGTGCAAATAAATATTACAATCGCTTGGTTCTCCTAGTTCTAAGATATTTACTTTTTCAGACACTCAAATTTCAAGCAGGTGTAAAATTTAAATGACATGACCAGTTCATAACATGTCAGAGGGTTAGAGCAAATCCATTTATTCTGTCGTGCAGTTTAAATCACGTTCCTTTAATGGAGATCGGCTAAATAAAGGTCAAGGGATTACCTTGACGCAATCGTTTCCACGGGCTCTTTATGCTCTGCTCTCTGGCAAGTCGTTAGTCCGTCTTACTTTCTGCCTCCTGGCGTTTGAGGTGTTTCTCTTAGATAGCTCACTGGGCATAAAAACTGAGTTTACCCGATCTTTTCTCGATTTACCTGAGCGAGGGGATGCCCTGCCTTCACTCTGAAACGCTAGAGTCCATGGAGCCTGGTAGCGTGACTCCTGGGGCATCTCCGGACGCTGGGGCAGAGTCGATCCGCAGGGTAATCGTAAGCGACCCGCCGATGGTGCAAGGAACGGGTTGGTTCTTCTCCCCACTGTGGAACCCCAGGTCCAGGGTGCGTAGCAGGAAGTTTGGAGATGATGGTACGACAAGCTACCAAGAGGAAGCATGGTTGGATGACCACTCCGACTTCACAAGGGCTTACTTTTTACGCAGAACGTCAGCGTAAGAATTTTATACCTCTACAGTTTTAGCTAAAATTCAAAATACTCCGATCCTCCAAAGTTATAATGTGTAATTAAAACGTTGTCAACTAACTTTTGTTGAATAAAACGCTTGTAAAGGTGGACAATTTATTAGTAATGACAATATAAGCTGCAATAGATAAAATTATATTTTAACATATACGTTTAATAGTTATTATAATAATTTTATTGATTTTAGTTTTGCTTTTAAATAAATGATGTAATCTGTGTATGATTTCAGGGTCAGCTGTCCACAGACAGAGATGTCCCCACTTCAGTCAAGGTTTCCAAGGAGGAGCTCTGACCATTCAGAGGCGCTGATGAAGGCACCTTACAGGAGAAATTCTTCCCCTTTGAGAAGTTCAGACCTGAACATTTTATCTTTCACAGACAAATCTTCAAATCTCAGTGTCCCTGAATGGATGGACCGCTTTAGTCCAGATGTTCAAGAAACCCATTCGCCATGCTCTCCCTGCTTGCCTCGTTGTTCCCGTTTCCAGTGTTCTCCCTGTCAACCACGAGCTCCCATTTGCCCCTGCTCCTCTAGCTTACCCCACCCTCCACAGTTTTTGCCACCCACACCATGTGGCCATGGTGACGGCTGCCCTTGGATGACGGGGCTCCTAGGAGGAGGCCTACGCTGGATGGGTTCTCTAGCAGAGCTCTGTCAGGGGGCTGTGATCCATGCTGGGGAGCTACTGGGAGCTGAGGGTGCTTCGCTCTCTCTTGTACGGAAAGACTGTGGTGGAAGGAGTAGCTTGGAGGATGTGATAGCCCTAACATCACTGGGCAACTTGAATGAGGGAAACCCATACAGTCAAGCTCATCTGGAACTGGTAAAAGGCATCATGGGATGCGTAATGGCTACAGGTTCACCAATAAATCTAAGAGATGCATCTGAGGTAAATGTTGTTGATGTCATGATTGTACATGTAGGCTTAACTAACATGTTCCAGGGCACATAAGAGGGATTTAAAATCTGAAATGAGGACTCCGTGGTTAATGAGTCACCCATTTCCTGAAAGTCTGTTTTGAGATGATGGCATGGCTATTTGAAGAAGCCTGACAGGGAATCCCTGATGACGCACTTTCTTTTAATCCTTTTAGTGACTGCTTCCAGTGATAAACCTTGGATTATCGTCCTTTCCTTGCACATGCCCACACATACACCCCCACAAAAGTAGATTGATGCCAAAGCCGTCTAAAAGGCTTACAGGTGGTCACAGCAGCTCTTCTTGCCCTCACAAGTAAGGTGATTAGGAATGTGTGCCTGGCAGAGTTGGACACCAGGTAAACCTAGTCAGCGTGGGTGTGCACGGGTTGTCCCTAATAACTTGGTAGATGTCAAGCATCCTAAGAAGTGTGGGTATTTTTGGTCAGATGTGGCTAAAGCTGATGAACAGCGCCGACCCGATAGCTTAACAACAAAGGGTTATAAGAAGAGTAAAGTTAGTTTAGGTATTGAACTCAGTTGCTACCCAGTTGACACAAAGGTCTAATAGACACAACTGTTGGAAAGGATATGTTTAAAACACGTTGCTGTTAAGTAAGTAATATTAAGTGATCTGCTTTCATGCACTGATGTTTTCCTTATTTGTCTCAACAGGACCCCAGATTCAACTTAGCCAATGATCAAACATCAAAGGTCAGGACGGTTCTGAGTGTTCCTATCGGCAACCACAGGGGAGATGTATGTGTGTCTTTGCAAATACCTTTAACTTGATGTAAATGCACACTCAGAGTCCGTTTTCAGTGGCACATTGTCCGTCGTCATAACAGAGTTTTTATTAAAGATTACATGAAAATAAAACATTTTTTTTTTTTTGTACAGGTAGTAGGTGTCCTGGTAATGATAAACAAAAGAAATAGTTGCGATGGATCATGTTCTGTTTTCACGAACATAGATGAAAAGGTGAGGGATTGGACATAAATATAGAGATTTTTTTTCTATTATACATTATTTATTTTGTCAGATATTTGTCTTGTTTTCACACTAACCACCCATAAATCTGAGTTTAATTTTGTTTTAAGGTGCTGTCAAATCACATGGATGTGTTGGGGATTATCCTGGATAATGTCCAGCTGTATGAAAGTGCGAGACAAGAAGCTAAACGCAGTCAGGTAAAGCCAGAGAATCATTTAAAATCCATTTATACCTTGTAACATGTATATCTAAGTAATATCTTCATGCATATCTGTGTGTGTGTTCCAGGCTTTGATAGAGATGGCAAAGGTTTTATCAAAGGAACATCATTCCTTTGAAGTTATGCTGAGTAAGATGGCTGCCACCATCATGCCCTTTACACGCGCTCAATACTGCACCATCTTTATCCCCAGTGAGCAAACTTCAGACACTGAAGAAAAGGTACACTATCTCAACATCCTGCTTGATTTCCTTGTTTTCCATTACTTTGTTTATTCAGAATATTGTCCAATAGTTTTAGCCATACACAATGTTTTCTCTTTTTTTAATTTAGTTTTTTATGTTTTTGTGTTTTTATTACAGACTTTATTCTCAAGAGTTATACATTTGGAATGTGAAGAGCTCGGATCAACCTGCCAGATCTACAGAAGGTATTGTCCGGAGACTTTGCGAGTCCTTGCTGTTGATTTACTTTTAAAACAAATCTAGGATATTTTTGTGTTTTTGTAATTGGAAATTATCGTTTTTCAGGGAGCATGACCTCAGGAATATAGATCTATCATATGCCTTACGAACCCTGACGTCTATGGAAACACTTAATATGTCGAAGAGTTCTGATGAATCGAAAAGGAGTCTCATCTGCTGCCCAGTTAGAAATGAGAGATCTGAAAATGTTATCGGTAAGTTCCTTTCTTGAATAGCAGTAAACATTGTAAACAGGACAGAAACTGAATATAAATCTTTCTCGCCTCTCCTACCAGATGAGCACAAATGAAGCGCAGTATACAAAGCTGTTTTATTAAAATGTCAAACAAAATAGTATGAAATAATATAAAAAATAGGTTTCACAGATGATTCGGAGTTACCTTTCACAGCTAGAAATCCTCACTGACTGTTCAGACTTTTTCAGTCTTTATACCACTTTATACTGCTTACTGTGATCTGCTCCGAGAAGATCTGGACAAGTTGTTCCTTTACAAATTAGATTTTATAAAATTATCTAATTTTTAGTCCAGTTATCTTTTCAGCCACTTGTCACTTTAGATGCTGAGATTATTATTGTCATTCTTTTTCCAGTGTATTTTAAAAACAAGTTGCCCATCTCAGCTTTACTACAGAAAGCAACTAGACTATGTGTTAAAAACACAGAACTTTGTCCCCATGCATGTGTCTTTTATTGTCCTTTAGCTGTGTGCCAGCTGATGAACAAACAAAGCAGAGACTCGGATGAAATGGAAGCCTTTAACCGATATGACGAGCGCCTTCTGGAAGACCTGGCAGTGTATTGTGGCCTGGCTCTACAGTATGCTCAGGCAGTCCAGATCACTGAGGAGCGGAGGGCCAGTATAGAGGTCACACAGGAGGTGAGAACACTATCTCACCCAATTAGTAAGTTAGAGAAGAGTCCGAAAAATAATTCATACATTTGCAAGTCGTAAAATTTTGTTTCTGTGTTTTCTTCGTTTATTATAATTATGCAGGTCCTTGCCTACCACATCACTGCAGCAGAGCAGGAAATCCAGGCATTGCAGGTGAATCTTTCTTTGGAAGAAATCAGCCTTTATCCATGTTACAGCGTGGCATCGTGCATGTAAATAGTCATTTAAAGAGTCGTTCTGTTAAACGCCCTCCTTCTCCACTCTTGCTATTTTTTAAATCACCATGGCAGTAGTCATGCAATCAACCCTTGCTTTGTACCAACAGGCCAGATTTACAGGCTTTAATGCTATTGTAGAACTAATGCCTTAACAACTTAAAGCTCTTGATCAGCTGCTATCACTGAATGTGAGTGCAAAGGTTAAGGTAACCTCCTCACCCATGTTAAAGCTAGATGGGTTTTCTGTGTTTACACACTTAGGTAAACTGAGGAAAAGAGCTCCAGTTCTATTTTGTCTGTGTGTGATTGTGGGTGAAGGTTCTGAAGAATACATTTAAATTTTTTTTTTTTTTTGGTTGTGTTTTTAGGAGGCCATCATTCCTTCTGCTGAATCGCTGAATATACTAGACTTCCATTTCTCTGGTTTCGGCCTGCCAGAAGACGTGACAACACAATCCACGATTCGCATGTTTCTGGATCTCAATTTGGTGCAGGATTTTAACATAGACTACAAGGTAGCTCAGCTTCTACTATTAATAGTAGCATTATTTTCTTTATCATGTAAAAAAGGAAACAGGGCAGTTAAGTCACTTGATTTTGCTGTTTGTTTGTTTTTTAGAATGAAATGACATTAATTAGCTTGTTTCATAGTTATTCATGAATCATAAACATTTATGAAAATTCAAAAATAATTTTTCATACACATCGTGCTTCTTTTACATCTTTTGTCTATCAGGATAGTGCTAGTAACAGTGCTGGTGCTGCGCCTTTTGAACAAGCACAAAACTCAAAAAGTTTAATAACTAAGCATTTCACAGTGTTCCATTTTGAAAGCTGAGGTTCTTCTCTGCTGCCTCTGCAAATTATCTGTGAATTTCTTGGTAACCCCCTGTTGTGTAGCTACTGATGTCAAGGACTGTGAAACCTTGGGGTTCTGTAGTGGTTCAAGCTTGTTTTCACTGGCATCAGGCTTTTTTTCATTTAATTCACTTCACTTTATCTAATCACCAAAACTGGAATCAGGTAGATGAAAACAGGACCTGTGAGAGAGGAGAACATGACTTCATAATGGATATTTTAGTGTCATCTTATTAGATCTTACATTTGACAATATGTAATTCAATATATCTGTTTGAGTTAAAGGAATTTCACTACTGACAAACTAGAATCACATATTACTTTAAATATTGTCAATTTCTATTATTTGTCAACTTTACATATGTCATCCTTCCAGAGTCTTTGCCAGTGGGTTTTGACTGTGAAACGTGGCTACAGGAACAACGTTCCCTACCACAACTGGCACCATGCAGTGAGCACTGCTCAAAGCATGTTTGCAATGCTCATGGCAACAGACCAACTCCAGGTTAGTGTTAGTATGTTTGTGGTAAAAGCAGAGTGGGTATATAATGTTTCTTGCATGTTGTTGACAATCCCTTCCATGTGACAGTCACACTGTGACATTTGCATAACGCCTCCGGAGTTTCCTCTGTCCTGAAGCTCAAAAGTTTTGGCAGGAGTCAGTTGAGGATTGCCAGGGTTGCTCTTCCGTACTGAGCGCTCTTATCTGTTTGGAAGAGGATTAATTTTAGATCTCGCCAAAACCTCTTAACTGCTGTCTGTAACAATCAGACGCATGCCTACACCTCAACTCAAATGACTTCTGCCATTCACTCACCAGTGTTTTAAGGACTATGGGGTCTCTGTACCAGGACCGACCTGTATCTGTTATGCATATTTGTATCTGTTATATTTTAGAGCTTAATTATATGGGATATTCAGTGAAGACACTGACTGGTATTAGTAACACTAAAATGGAAGTAGCTTTTGTTGTTACATCAACGTTAAATCGTAGAATTGCAGTTAAACATTTTTTGTCCCATTTTTGTTAAGACAGAAAATCACATTACCATTTAACATTATATTGCTTTATAACTTTTTAGATTAGAGATTATTTAAATACAAGTACAACAGTTTTAAAAAAAAATAATAAGTTAGAGATTTTGCATCATCACCTATCCAAAATTTACTGCATCCTGATTTTGGCCCTTACATATTCTAACGTGTATGCATCCATGGCTCCAATTGGGATTGGTCCTTTATCATCCTGTTAAAAACTTTTATTATTGACTTTTGACAGCACATGATCTACCTAGTGATACAAACTTTCTTTTAATTTTGTGTAGGACATGAAATTTGCAACATATACATGTGCAGATGATTATTTTCTCAATTTTTATTATTTTTTCTATATAGCATTCAATTATAAAAAGCAGAAAAATTATTTTTTTTTGCAACTTGTTTCTTTCTGTTCATATTTCAGACCATTTTTTCCCGTCTGGAGATCTTAGCATTGATGATAGCTACTCTGAATCATGATGTTGATCACAGAGGAGTTAGTAATTCCTTCATAGAAAGGTAAACATTACTTCTTCATCTCTCACATTTACTCCATTACTTATTTTTACTCTAAAGCTTCTAGACTATAATTATATGTATTCATTTTTATATGTATTATCTATAACACTTATCAGTCCCGGCCTACCTATATTCAGTCCTTATTCTTTCTTTCTTTTTTCTCTTAGGACTCATCAGCCTTTAGCTCAGTTGTATGGACACTCCTCTCTTGAGAACCACCACTACAACCTGTGTGTCTTCATCCTAAACAACACTGTAAGATGCAAGAAATCTTTTTTTAATGTATAAGTTATGTTTGCATGCACACAACAACATGTTCATATGAAGCCCATCTACTATATCAATTATTCTGCAGTCATTCCACTTGCAGAATAATTAGATTAATTTGATCTCCGTGTGTATTTGATGACCTCGATACTTGCAGTTTTCAATTTACTTTAAGTACTTTCTCTCTCATCATCTTCCAGGGGAGTCAGATTCTTAGCGGTCTGTCTGCTGAAGAGCACAAAGCTCTATTACACATAATCAAAAGGGCAATCCTTGCCACAGACCTGACCGTCTACATGGAGTACGTCTGAAACATTAAAAATGTCAAAGACGATGTAGGTCACACATAAGACCACTCTTATTTTAACCCATGTTTCTTCTGGTTGTTTATTTTTTTAGAAGAAGAAAGGAGTTCTTTTCTCTCGCTAACAAAAGCGGAGTGAGCTGGAAAAGTGAGAAACAAAGAGACTTGCTCAGGTGAGCATCACATAAATTAGAATCAGAGGGAAATTATATTGTTGTGCATGGTAAAGCAAGAGAATGAGCTGTGTTGTAAGCTATTACTTTACCCCACAGGTCAATGCTAATGACAGCCAGTGACCTCTCTGCTATCACAAAGCCTTGGCCTGAACAAAAAAGAGTAGGTCTCACAAAGTCGCTCTGAATGAAAAATAAAACACTCCATGCTTCATCTCTCAATCCTTTTTTATTGCAACCTTAACCTCACTCTTCCTCCTAACAGATTGCCAGTCTGGTTGCCATGGAGTTCTTTGCACAGGGGGACAAAGAGAGGGAAGAGTTCAAAATCAAACCCATTGTAAGTGAAGCTTGCAGGATTTGTAGTGTACCAAGGTTTCTGAAAATGTTGAGTGGAAATACCATCGGGATAAGAAAGCGTACACACATGAAAAGGAATTTAAATCAATATTATTGTTTCATTCTCTAAAAAGAATCCAATAATTTGTGAATCTTATTTTAGTCTCATAATAAATTTTTTTTAAGTTTAAAAGCCCTTCAGGCATGCTGTTGTCCTATTTCTTGTTGCGCTACAATTGTATCTACACAGCTGTATTACAGTATCACGGTGCCAAAGTCCGTTCTTGGAAAAAAATACATAAGCACAAACACTAGTATGTCCTGTTCTGGGAATATCTTAATAGTTTTGTTACTGTGGCTAAAAAGTTATTTCTTATTTTATTTGCACAGATTCAAAATGGCTTTTCATAAACTGTTACTGTTACGCTGTCTACACTATTCCAAAAAATAACAATATCTTTAAATACATAAAGCTTTATCATGCCTGTTGTATTTCTGATGCATTTTTCCACATTCAGAGTTAAGCAAATTCAATGTAGCTTGCAGTATTTTGGGTTGAATTAATCTTCTTACATAAATATTCATATTCAAGTACTGCATACTTTTGCACTTCTATCTGATCTTCTGTGAGTGCTATTCTAACAGCCACTTTATGCTTACTTTTCACTAGGACATAATGAACAGAGAAAACAGCACTCGACTGCCTTATATGCAAGTTGAATACATTGATGAGGTCTGCTATCCACTCTACAAGGTGTGTTATTTCTATTGGTACTCTTTAAGCGATACATGTATACATGTATCCTTACATATTTGTAATTTCCACTATTCTATCAACAATCCCATCTCTGTCTTTGCCTTCCTCAGACTGTATCCAGACTGTTTGACTCATGCTCTCCTTTGCTAAATGGGTGTAAGAAGAACAGAGAAAACTGGCTGCTACTTGCTGATGAACAAGAGGAAGAAAACAATGAAAACATTAGTACAGACCCATCAATGCATGAAGACTTTAAGGGAGAGACACAGACAGACCATTGAACAGAGAGAATATGAAGACACGTGGCTTCGGAGGCTAAAAGGAGGCTTGGTTATATGTTCTATCTTCATTCTTCTACCTGAACACTGACCTGGTGCTCACACATCACAACTTTGATGAGCAAACTGGTTAATATGTTATGCAGTTACCCTGAAGGTTATGATTATTCCTGCACTTGTATTGCAAATGACTTCAAGGACATTGTGCCACGTATATAATAGCAAATTCAATGCATTTGATGTATATAAAGTTGTACTGAATAGCTTCTCAAAGTACTTTACACTAAAAGCTACATTCACTAAGGGTATTTATAGTCTCTGTATGAAGTGTTTAGTTAGGGGATGACCTGCTCTGCCTTCACATTGATCCCATATTATTCTGTCTCTATAGCAGCGAAGCTGTGAAAGTCTGAGAAATGGCTTTGATTATTTGCACAACATATATGAATTTGTATTGCTATCTGTGCTACACTGAGTTTCGTAAGATCTGATTCCAGATTTTTAAATGCATAAGTATTGTTAAATGTACAAAGGAGGGTACTGCTTCCTTTCCACATACCATCAAATCAATACAGTAATCCATAGACCAATTAATTTTGCAAACTTGTATTCAACTATTTATTTATTTATTTAGATTACTGAGATATTATTATAGTTATTTGATCTGATTTTACTTTCTTTCCATATTGGCTCTTTGGAGCTTGTTGACCCTTTGCTAATTCTATTAATTGTTCACATTCAAGGCTCTAACTCACAAGGTTATCTTGAAATTTATCATAACTAATAACAAAAATGTTTATTTTCACCATCTGAAACTAATCAATAAATATATTGTTCACCCTACATATACAGTGTGCATTTAAAATAATTATCCAGCCTAAAATGTTAAGTATTGTTACAAACCTTCTATGTAATCTGCATAACTTTGTTAATAGTGTGTGTGTGGCATTCAGCATGATTTTGTATGCTGTAGCATGTAGATTAAAGCATGTGATCCTGAAAGGTGTTGAAGTAGATCTATTTAATTAAATATTTTATTTTTGTTTTTATTTTCATCACAGTGAAGACCAATGACTGGAGAAAACACGGAGGCTTTTCTACAGTCGTCAGTGGAGACTTAAATATAAGATGACACACTTCATTTTGAAAATGCTAAACACCATTATTTAGCTGAACTGTAGATTGTGTTTCCTGAAAATATTCCATACAAAAAAGTATGGAAAGTTTTATCAGTGGGTGCACACCCACATGCCTCTTTGTTAGGTACATTGCCCCAACTGCTGATTAATATAAATATCTGATCAATCACATGGAGGAAGCAGGATAACAAGTTCATAAAGCTGCATTCCTAAATGATAATGAGTTCACTGTACCCAAATGGGCTCCAGAGTCACCAGATCTCAGTCAACAATTGGGGACATTGTGGAACATGGATTCCCGTCACGACACATTTGCAACAGCTGTGTGATGCTATCGTGCCATGTTTTGAAGGCAAAAGGGGCAGATGAGTGTATAGTAGGCCAATTATTATTATTATTATTAGTAGTAGTAGTATCGTTGTTGTTACCTGGATTATTTGGGGGAATGGGCGTTTGCATTCCAGGCCTGTGGGTGGCTCTGTTGCTCTTAAACACGGCACAGTTGCTGCCGACGGCTCGACGCTGACTGACAGAAGAAGACTTCAACGGAGAGAAAGAGGAATAAAATGACAGGGCGCGCAAAAAGAAAACCCAAAGCATTTCAGGTAAATTCGCTTTGTTTTGACTTGCTGTGTTTGGTGCAGAAATATGCGTTTAAAGCAGCAGCATTAGCAAACCAGACGCCGTGCTCTGTGTGCAGCAGAGCAGCTACCGTTAAAGTCGTTGTGAAGAAGTGTTTAGCAGCCTGACCGAACAGCAGTGGATAAGACGACAACATGGCAGCAGCTCTGCAGGCTGGTCCCACAAAGCAGCTCGTACAGCGATGCTCACAGCACACACCTGACTGGGCTCTTTGGCTTTGATTAAATTGGAAGCATTGCACCATAACTGGGCCGTTATGTTAGCTAGGAAATATCTGTACGTCGTTCCCATTCACTGTTTGTGTAGTGTGGCGTCAGCAAGCGCACTGTGGGTGTCTTCATTTGATTGGTGCGCTTATCAAATAAACACCAATGAATGGCCCCATAAAATCGTTTTGCCAAGGTTACGAGCAACTATTGGAAAAGATTTCGATCCCCAGTCTTACTATACACGCCTCTGCAGAGTACATAGTGAAAGGCAGTGGACACAGCTGTACTTATTGTACACTAATTGCCGATACAAGGTCGATGCATTAATTCTCACCTAGCAAGTCTGCGGTAAATATTGGCTTACTCTGTGGAGACCATGTTACTCAGTAATTATTATAGAAGTGTTTTAATCGAGCTTTATGGATATTTTTGAGGGAGCGGGGGGTTCCAATAATGTAGTGGTTGCTTCAATATATTTACAATATATGTTTTACTGTCAACCTGCAAAATTAGATCTTTGGAGCTTAATGTAATACATAAACAGAAGACTTACTGTACAGTATTGATGATGAGTTCACCTGCATTTCATGTCTTTAGGAAAAAGGCACAAATAATGGAGAGGTGAAGAAAGCCCGAAGTGAAGAATCCAACGATGTGCCACTGTCAGGAGTGAAATCAGAGCAACGTGATGAGCTGATGCAGTTGTACAGTTTTCAAATGCCAGAAGATCTGTACCACTTCTGGGAATTCTGCAGTGAGCTTTGCACTGACAACCCCTGTGGTATGATCTCAATACTAGTCCTCATAGGGTGGAGCCACTGAGTTTAGTGCAGCTTAATATTTCAGTCTAATTAAACATTAAAGATGAGGTAAATCAAAACAAAAAAATTTCTACGTGACAGTTAGTGGTTAATGACTTCAAACTGAACAGATCTCCTATTAAATATACTTAAACAGGAAACCCAGAAACAGTTTTAAAGCTATTAGATGCTCAACCGTTGTAATGAACATAGTGGAAGTGATACAGGAGTGAAAAATATGACATGGTGGAAGACAGAAGCATCACGTTATGGTTATCAGATATAGTTATCCGCCAGTGTACCAGCTAGCCTCCAAAGATTTACTTGACAAGCACAAACCTTAGCAGCGGCTCAAAACCTGACATCATGCGGGTTTAATTTGTGATGATTTGTAATGAGTTCCAGTTCAGTTTCTATTTCTGCGGATGTTCTTGAAGGTGCTGCGGTTAGTGGTAGTGTACACATCGCACTAGAGTATAGCAGCTGACAGCCAATCATTTTGTCTAATAAAAGTCAAATATACTGAAAACTTTTAAAAATTTTAACTTTTTTTTATGTTTTTTTGAATCCAGCTCTCCAAAGGTGGCTCATTTGTTTCCACTGACTGTCATTTTGTTCTCAGATTTTCAAGTTTATTTAATTCATCAAGATTTTTATTTGTTTTGGTTTGTTTTTTATGAGCAGAGCAGATGATTGATTTTATCATTAAGTGAAAAATATCCATCTCAGATAGTTATGTGGTATGTAACATATGTGCTACAAAACAGTGTGTCTATGCAAATAAAATATTTCATCAATTTCTTGATTCTGGGTGAGCTGGTTTCTGTATCAATATATTGTTGTTCTCTGTAGGTGCTTTAAAAGACTCACTGGGATTGCAGCTGGTTGGACCATTTGATATTTTGGCAGGAGCTCACAAAAACTCCAAGAATTCCCAGCCGAACTTCCACCTTCACTGGCGATATTTTTATGACCCACCAGAGTTTCAGACCATACTCACAGGGAGTGAGGACAGCCAGCATCACATTGGTTACTACAGGTATAGAACACAACATCTGAAGTGTGTGACGATTGGCTTTCTATTAGAATCTTGTAGCTTCCACCAGAGACTGCTTCCAACATTTACTTTGCAGAGAACACGGTGGGGGTGGTGTGAAATAATATGACAGTAGTGATAACTATATGTACATGAGCATAAATGTTTCTGATCTTTGTTTTGTTTTGCTTTTGTTTTACTGAATTTCGTTGTTTCACCAGAGATACTCCAGACTCCCTCCCTTCGTTTGTTGGGGAAAATGAAGCCAAGAAGGGCTGTACTATAACACAGATGGGGAACAATGTGTTTGCTGCTGTCCAGTGAGTGTTAACCACCATAAACTCACCATATATCACTTTATATAATCCAATTTCCAGCTTAAGAAACAAATTTTAAGTTCTTGTGCCATTGGTGGCCGCTGGTAGTGCGCTAATTTTATTTCACATGTCACATTTCACAATAAACTGTTTATTTATTTTTTTAATGTAGTGTTCAGGTATGTAGTGTTTAACAGGTACTAAAAGGGATGTAAAGGGGGACAAATGTTGAAAAAGCATCAGGGTCACAGCCTCCAAAGCGTGTTTTTATGTTCAGGAAAATCAGGAAGAGCTTTGTATCGGCTATATTGGAAAGTAGATCTGGGTGATATGGATTTATAAAAAAAATTATCACAAATTTTTTCTTTCTGTGTTGAACAATTTCAGATTCTGAGGGTGAACTGGTGGCCGTGATACAGATTTGACACTTTTTAGGAAAGCCAGTTACGTGGACTTTCCACCAGCTCGTTTGAATGGTATTTTTGTGAAATACTTGATGAAAGGGGTCTGTCATACCGGGCTTTGTGGGGACCTGTAGGTTCTATAGCTTGCACACTGGCTTAATCTGATTGGATAAAATCAAACCATTTCCAGACTACTGACAGTGTATCTCAAACTGAGTAGTTGATATATTTACTGTTACTCACACAGCCATCCTAGTTGCCTGACTTGTTTTTCACAAGGCCTTGTGGGTAATGTTTACAATATTTATTCTTCTGAGGGAATGGGCGACATGTCGGCTATGATTGGCTGTTGTAGTGGCGTTAAGCCAACCGTCCATACTGTCGGATAGGCTATATGCATTGTCTGTCTGATTAAATTGTAAATCCTACGTTTATCATTGTCATGTAAATATCCAGCACTATTAGAAGGTTGGAAGAATCATCAGTGTGTTGCATTGTGTTGTAGCTCTAGATCAGTCAGGGTACCTTCACTGAACTCTTACATTACTAAAAGTGTATTTATGTGGATGTTGTTATTTTGATGCATATCGCCCACCTAAACTTTAGTGGTAGGGTAAAGCACCACACTGCAAACTGCAAAAACTGTCCAGGAATGTTTTGGGGAGTATGAAAAATCTTCAAGGTCTAAGTTGACTTACTGAGTTTTTGCATTAGTCTGAGCATCTGAATGTGTTGGGCAAAAATACTCCACTGCATGGAGACAAAAAGGAAGTCCTGCTAATTTGTTGATGCCTGATGCCACATAACACCTTCTGAGGTCTTGTGTTGAGTTCACCCCTCAACAGCTATGAGCCACTGAGGTGTGGACTCAGCACAAGGGGGAATTACGGAGTATTAGGGTGGTGGCTTTAATGTTGTGGTTTATTGGCCACTTAAACCTCCATCACTAACTTGATGTTTACAGAAATAAACAGTCAAATTGGGTGATACCTAACTTTTCATAATATGCCCTAATGTCTTTCCTTCTTTTACCTTATGTGTGGGAGTGGAGGTACATTAGTACGTGAAATTTTCGTCTTGTAATTTGTTGTTCTTATTTCCATCAGCCTGTATCTGCTGAGGAAGAGGAAAGAAAGGGGCAGTAAGAAAACGGGGGACGAGGCGTTGGAAACCTTGGAGGCAAAGCTGAGAGACAGAGCACAGACTCTGGGCTTTTCTCTAGAGCAGAAGACCAAAGACATGAAGCAGAGAGACAAGAAGGTAAAATGCATACTACTTGTAATACCCATTAAATGAGGGATGTCAAACTCATTTAGCATTCAGGGCGGCATATAGCCCACTTTGATCTTAAGTGGGCCGGATGAGTGAAACTCCACTTTCTGTCAGTGTAAAGACATTAATGTACACATTTAATCCCAATCCCTATGTTTGACACCCCTGCAATAAATGATATGCTTATTATCTCCCTGTGTAATGCTTTTTGCCCTGGAATACCATATTATTGCAGTGTACCACATCTGCTCATTACTGATTCTTTCTTATTGACATTTGACTCCTAATTTTAAGATTTGCATTGTACAAACTAGATGTTTTCTTCTTGTGGCCACGGTGCCATCCCACTTCAGTCCAGCATACGTCCTTTGTCCAGCAAAATAAAAGAAATCAGTAAAAATGCTAATTCTAAAATTTTACAGTGATAATGCTTGAAAAGCATTAAAGATATAGATATTAAAAAAATATTAGTGTGCTCCATGTTGATGCTTGAAAATAAGAAACTTTTTACACACTGTAGGTCGTCACAAAGACATTCCACGGCGCAGGCGTTGTTGTACCTGTAGACAAGAACGATGTTGGATACAGGGAACTTCCAGAAACAGATGGTGAGCGTACAAATTTAAGTTGTTTTAACAACATTTTTTTTCATCTATCTTTTGTTTATTCATTGGTGAGGTAAACAAATTTTTATAATGGAATTTAGCTTCTAATAAATAAACTGGTTATATAAATTGCAGAGTTTTTTTGTTTGTTTGTTTGTTTGTTTTTTTCTCTCTTTAACATTTTTTTCCTTCCCTTGTGTCCAAGCTGGTCTCAAGAAGATTTGTAAAGCCATTGTTGAAGCACGGAATGATGAAGAACGCGTCAAAGCTTTTGGACCAATCCAGGAGATGATAACATTTGTTCAGTTTGCTAATGATGAGTGCGATTATGGCATGGGTTATGAACTGGGAATAGACCTCTTTTGTTACGGATCCCATGTGAGTATACTAAGTCACTGCTTCTTCAGCAATCTTCCATCTTGGATTTGATGTGATTTCTGAGATGACTTGTGACATAAAAAGAAAACTCTTCTTTTCAACTTATTTCCTGTTTAAAATTGGATAGTTTTAATTCTTTGACATATTTAAAACAAAGCAACTCCAAAGCAGGGAATATCAATCTTTTAGTGGTTATACTTACAAGGTATAGAACTGTTAGTGGTGTAATGTTGCACATAGATTTAGTTTAAATGGAATTAGCATAAGTTAAGAACTAATGCTTTGGCCTATACAAAGAACTGAATTTTAAAAACCTTTTTAAGGACTGGATTTGGGGGATATAAATCATTTCTCTCTGATTTTCTCTCTCGGTCTCTCTCTCTTACAGTACTTTCACAAGGTTATCAAGCAACTTCTGCCCATGGCTTACAGCTTACTAAAAAGAAACTTGTTTGGGGAAATTTTGGAGGCCCATCTGTCAAGTCGTAGCCATGACAACATAGACCAACTCTCTGCACATTGAAAAAAGATATTCAGAAGTGAATTTCTGTTCTGTCTCTTATAAGCTTTCCCACCATGTGTCCTTGTCTTCTGATGTTTGTTATTGCTTACATTTGTGCTGGATTTGTGCTGCTGTCACTAACTGGAAACAGTTTAGTGATGTCTTGATGTAAAAGGTAGCTGTTTAATAAAGCTTTTTTTTTTTTTTAATATACATTTTTTTTTTTTTTTTTTTTTTTTTTTTTTTTTTTTTTTTTTTTTTTTTTTTTTAAATTTTTTTTTTTTTAATTTTCTCTTTTTTTTTTTTTAAAATTTTCTTTTTATTTT
>VUQR01001287.1:2166-12535 GCA_015108515.1 Hemichromis elongatus
GAGGACCAGAGTCCCTGAGATGAGTTGGAGAGATGTAGGATCCTCCTCGTTGCCACCCAGAGGAGCGAAAGGTTTGAGCCAGTGCCTTGCCACGACGTGCCATACCTCTCACAGAGCCTCTGGTGTAGTACGATTGGCTGGGCCGAGTCACACCACCCGACTGGCTTGGAGACGGAAAGATCTGTCCGCTATTACCCACAGAGTAATCCGACTGGTACACTAGAAAGAAATGCATCTCAGATGACGACCGGCTAACAGCGAGGACATGAAAGACAAGAATGGAAAACTTTCAGCGTACCTGGCTGTGCCTCCTCCTCTGACAGAGCAAACTCAGGTGGTGTCTGGGTGCTGGCAGTGGTGTATCTGGGCTCAGTGAAAACAGGATCTGGTTTATAGTTCACCTCCCCCGTCTGAGGTAAGGAGGCGCTCACTTTGAACACCTACAGAAAGCAGAAAATGGACACCAAACATACTGAAGGTCCCACTCACATTTAGATTAAAGTCAGATTGTCTCCAGACGAAAGTAAAGCTCATTTGGTTTTTGGAGAAATTTCACATCAATTTTTTTCCTGTTTTGAACCAAAGAAAGGAACAAAAACACATGTTAACCCTCAGCATTCTAACCCTCGATTTGGGTTTTTTGGAAGTCACAAAATTGACATTGAGAAAATTTAGGCTAATGAGCTTGTTTAGCATTCATGCATCCATGAGTCTAATACTAATTAGTACCACAAACTTAAAATATTAGAATCTCACATTTCAGAACTGAACCACTGCAATTGAGAAATTGAATCTTAATATAAAAATAATGAGGTGAAATCAGATTAACACCATCTGAATGGTATCTCAGAGATACTTTGACACTTACAGACTGGATGTTCTGAAACTGTGCAGAGGTCAGAGATCGCCTGGTGGGCGGTGTGGAGAACGTCTGTCCCTGAGGGGGGGTGGAAGTGCAGGATGCTACCCCGTTACAGGGGGACTGTCTCCCTGAATCCGTTACTGGGGTCTGGGGAGGTTAAAAGACAAAAAAATAAAGTATTCTGCCAACACCTCAGAGAAGTTAAAGTACTTTTATCTGACGATCAGAGCTCATGTACCCTAGGACAGCTCTTTTCCTCCAGATTGCTGGAGACCGTTGACTCCCGGCGAAACAGTGGCGGAGAAGGAAAAATCTCTTTTTCATCCAACTGGAGTGGCTCCTAGATTGACAAGAACGCTTTAGAGAGCCACAAAGAATGCAGGACATAACATTATATTGAAATAAATGGCTCCTTACGTGAGGTAGGGCCTTTGAGGAAGGTTCTGTGTCACAGGTCTCCAGGCTCTGATTTCCATTGGTCAGACTGACTCTGCGCTCCGTAAGCCTGGTGGGCAGTGGAGTGGACTGAATATGGGAAAGGTGGAAATGTCACAACTAAAAATGGTTCTCATTTTTAGTCACAACTGATTTTTTTAAAGAGAAAAAGAGCTGCTTACATGCATTGCTTTAGGTAGGACATCAGTTGGGCTTCTCAAACCGGCTTTAGCTGTTTAGGTGAGATGGAAAAAAAAAAATTAGGAAATTCATTCCAAAGATCTAAGCAATATTTCTTTTGTATACCAAACTAAGAGGCAGAAACACTGCTAAAAATACCACAAGTCACATTTGCATATACTGCCAGTACATTTATAGGCCACACCCAGGTCATCAAGAGCTTTTCTGAATATTGTGTCTAGAATAGATTTAAACGTGTTGTACTCGATGCCAAAGGGCTAAGGTTCAAACTGCAGCTGATTCCAGTGCAGTCTCATTTAAAATACAGATTAAATCCCATCCATGCCAGTTGATACCAGCCACATCACAGAGGGATTCAGACTTTAAACCTTGTACACTACATTGGGGTATGTTCACCTGTTGTGCGCGTACACATTGGGACCACCTGGGCTATCCTGTGGTATCTGGCACTATCCCTTCAGGACCTCTGGGCTCTGTGATCCCTGAGCGATCCAAACAGTTTGTGTGTTTCAGTGCTCTGTCTTGATCCCACACCTCCCTAAAGAGGTGTAACCCCTCCATAGAAGTACTGCCATGCTAAATGATGAACACACATTTTTAATGAGTACTCAAATAGCTTTTAAACCACACATCACACAACTGGATCGGGGGAATTTCAGGTTCAGCATCTTGCCCTAGACGTGGCGACTAGATGAGCTGGGAAGTCAAACCACTGAGCCACATAGACCCGCTATCCCCCCTGAGCCACAGCCAGCCATATGTTGATAATCACCTGTACACAACATCCTACCCTCTGGAAAAAGGTCCACATCCATCAGGTCTAAACCCACCAGACTGAAGAACAGCTTCAGCCCGTGGGCGGTCAGAGCATAAATGCAAACTAAGAGTTTGAGCAAACCTTCTGCCACTGTTATCATGGTGCTGCCATTCCCTGTGCAATATCTGGGCAGATGTGCAATTTCCATCCCCATCCTTAAAAACCATAGCCCTTCCATCATCATTTATTAGATTTTATTATGATGCCCTTGTCCACACCTCCACAATGCTTCCTGTAACTTAAACATGGTCTATATGGGGTTCTCACATCGTTTTTCTTTACTTTTGCACCTTTTTGGTCTTGCCATCTAATTTTGCTGTGCAAGCAACTGTACAATGACAATCGGTCCTTTCAATGGTTGTCATGATTGCATATAATCACCGCTGCGTCAGCAGGCTTTACTTTTCAGCCTCACAGTGATCCAAACACACAGCCAATGCAGTAAAAACACCTTTACCAATAAAGAGTTCCTGGGCGAGACCTCTTATAGTTCAAAGCTGTGTTGGTCGATGCTTATTGGTGGCGCCTTTGCCTAGGTCAGGACAAAAGGACTTCCTTCCATTGAACTTCAGCTCGGTTGACATTTGATAAGCTTCTTTTTAAAAAGGTAAGGCCCACCTGTACAGTCTTGCTTTCATTTAGTTTTTATCTATGCCATTGTGATTGTTGCATTTTATATGATAAAGCACTTTGTTACCCAGAATGGAGGGAGATCCAGAAGGCTGTCTCTTCAGTCTGAGCTGGTCATTTGTAGGTGAGCTCTCACCATCTAGGAGAGAGTCCTGAATAGGACAGCATTAAAAAAACAAAACCTTCAGTCACTGGCAAAGCTGGACAAATTAAATTTAAACCCACATACAATAGAACCACCGTTCAGAAACGTGCAAACCAAAGTCCACCTGCATAAAACTGAAGGAGCCACGGATCTTGGTCATGAGCTCCTCGAGGTGTTGTTTTCTCAGGATGGGATCTTTAGGTAAGGCAGACGCAGAACTGAAAACTTCCACAGGTATATCCATGCCAACTACCTGTCAGGAGTTACAAGGCGATCATTTGTACACCTCAAAATATTTACAGAGCATCATGCGTGTGTCTGGTGAACATCACTTGTTCAACTCACCAACTTTGAATTTTGCTCTTGTTTGGCCTTCTTCTCTTTCCTCTGGGAAGAATATGATTTTAATCACCTGAGCTTTTGAGCCAATACTGGCAGATCAGTCAGTGTAATTTAAGATAACCCGACTACTTTCAACAATTGCGCCCACCCCAGAGAAATGCAGCATCTTTGCAGTCCTTCCTTATAACATCAAGTCTTAGCTCTCCCCTCCCCGAAAGTAATAGTCACTTAGCACGTTACCTTTGCTTATCTACAGCATTAGTGTTTAGTGTCCAGCTATTGAACTGCTGTTCACAGACTGTTCTTCACCACAAGAAAAGGAATACATAAATCAGATACTTCCGTTCGATTCATTCTGGATACTAATAATGATTACTCGTCTTCAAGTCACCCAGTTTTACCCGTCATCTGCAATCAATGACAACTCCAGAGCAAAATGTTTGACTATATTTTACCAGTTTGCAGTCTGCAGACTGCTTCCTCGAGCTGGACGGAATGACTTTAGGTATGAAAGCGGCAGCTCCTCTCCACGGTTTGAGGACTGCCGTTTGCGGTGATGAAGGTTCATCTGGGAGCTCCGTATCCCAGCAGTCAGGAGGGTCCTGCTCCTTCTCCAGCTCACTCACATATAGTCTGTTGAAAAACTAACAACCAGCAGAGCAGTGATTGGGAACCTTTTCTATGGAAAAGCACTGAAATGCAGTGGAAGGAAAGTGAATAATGAATATTGGGCTTACCTCCTTTGAAACTTCATTTGATTTTGACTTCAGTATGGCTGACAGGGCAAAAAGAGAAATATGGATGTGAAGTCAGCTTTTAGGGCAAATATGACAGTTACATTTAATGTAGTTATTGTTGTTGTTTAAAGCTCAGCTTAAGGCTGCAGAAACAGGCTGGGAGCAAGACCACAACACTGTCAAAACTAACCTCAGTTTTCACACTAGTCAAGGATACTCGTGCGACTCGTCTCACTTTGACATTTTGTTGGCAAAGCTGTGCATTCCAAACTCAAATTGTGCCTTCCCTCACAGAAGTGTTAAACATCAGCCCTAGGTGGGACACCTGATGACAGTATGGTACAAGCCACAAGTCGCAGTCTAAACAAGTTAAAATCATAGCCAGTAGCTGCTGTAGTCTGAAATCTCTCAGCTCCCTCTCTATACAGTCTTAAATTGCAGATTGACTCAAACTCTTGGATCTTGGGACATTTTTCAGCACATGAAGCGCTTCTTTGCCTGCTCCAGGTTCTGGTTGGAGTAACCCTTCTAGCTTACAGACTATATTCAGAATGAAACAAGGCCTAGCCTGGACATCTCAGGGAAACTCGGGGAGCTTCAAAACACTAGCTTTGCCAACCTGCTGGTAGGAAACTACAAAAGGGACGTGCTATGGTCGGTAGATTAGTGTCAAGTTTCAAAATAAAACATAATAAAACACTAATCCTGTAACACATGCAAGGTTTTTCATGGCTGAGAAGTTGCTGTTGAAATGTCATTTTGGAGCTGCGATCTTACTAGTGGGGCTGGCTGAGCTCAGGACCACCTCTGGAGTCATGCTGGGAGAAGGTGGAAGACAACTGAAGTACTCGCAGTTCAACAGCCCAGTGAGCTCCTCTTTCAACTGTTTAACTGAAAAGGACAAAGAGAAGGGAAGTAGCAGGGAAGATATTCTTACAATACAAGGCAGGGATAACTCGTTAAATCTGAGTAAATCTATATGCACAAAATCCAACTGGCTAAAACCAGAATGAAAAGACGTATTACAATCGGCAAGCAGAGGATCATATGGTCGAAATAGTTCATTTTTATACAGGTCATAACTCCATGAACAGAAATATTGTGATGATGTAAGGCTTTTACAACAACACACCTCCTGTACTACACTCTGGTGTATACACACACAGCTCCAGATTAGTACATGACAGGTTTCAAAGGCAAACTGCGTACACTCGGTGTGAGTGTCACCCTGAGAGCGAAAGAAAAACTCATTTGCTTGGTCACCATTCACACTCAGTGTCATCCTGGTACTTCACCAAACCATCCGTCAGTCAAGCCCTGCACAGTCAAAACGGTCTTCAAACTATACAGAGATCTTTCCTTGGAGTGAAGTAATAAGTCCCACTGAACCGAGAATCTCCACATACACCGACTGGAAAGACTGAAATAAATGCTGTGGATTCGAGAAACAACAAAAAACAACACTGCTAACGACTTCAACAGGCGGTGGTGGAGATTTATGAATATTTTGCTCTGTTTTCTTGCCGTTCTTTGAAGTGTAGACATTGATTTTTGCAGTTGGTTGCAGGGCTTTGTGTCTGTTAGAAATACAGGCGCTCTAAAGATCTCCAGTCTTCGCACTCACATGACGATCCAGCCACTGGCTTGTCTTTCCCCTCCAACAGATCCATGTAGGCCAGAGCCGCCTGCTCCATTTGCTCTTGTAAACTACAGCAAATAGAAAAGAGATGTCAGTAGCTACATCCTAAAATGCGAGCCATCCTATGCCTGACTAACTAGAAAAATTCTAGTCAACACTCAGCTTCGACTCAAGGGCAGAAAACTTGTGGCCTCCTGAAAATATTGTGACGTGACCAATGAGAAGTGAAAGACTCTGGTCAGAAGTTAAACGCATCCTGACAGTTTTAGTCATTTCAGTTCCCACGTCATCTTCAAAGATGGAAGTTGACCATCTCACGCTCACCTCAGTCTGTTATCCCTCTTGACTCCAAGCAAGGTGGTGAGCTGGCTCAGACTATGTAGCTGCTGGCCTGGAACACATGGGGCCCGATTCTGGCCGGCCAAAAGGTCTCTCCTGACATGCTCCTTTTGCAGGCTAGCAAGGAGGTGCTGGACCTGCAGTACAGTGGTCAGACGTCTCCTCTCTTCCTCCACCTTAGCTACCTGCTCCTTCTTCACGGCTTTCCTTTGGGCCTTAAGTAGCTGCAGGGGAAGATTAAAGGAGTTCTCAAACTCTAGCAAGCTGTAAGACTTCGAACTATATCACAGTTTAATTTATACAATGCATATGAAGTTATGAAAGTGCATTTATTTACAAAGTACACTTCCAAGAATCAATTGGAGTTTTGGACCAGATTGACATCAATCTGGTCAGATATCAAAACAAAAAAAGGAAACACAATAAGAAAAGAAATAGTACAGGTAACATTTCTAACTTCTGACTGGGTGGGCAGCCTACAGCCCACCAATATCATCAAATTACCAGGTGTAGTTTCAAATATTCTCATCTAATGCACCGAGGCCAAACACAGCACAAGCAACCCAATACTCTGAGCATAATAACACCTAGCCAGGCTATAAAGACACAGTGACCAGAGACGTTTACATTCTGAGTTAAGCCATCCAGGGATTTGTGGAGCTCTCGTGCAAAGTCCAAGTTGTGTAGGACCTCCTCGTACTTTTCCACAGCCGCCTAAAATGGAAATCGAAAGATCAAATCAGCAGTGCAGGTTCCAGAGACGGAGCTCATTTAAGAAATCACTGCTAGTTGGACTCACCATTTGATCTTTGTTTAGAACCTCCCCCTGCTTCAGTCTCTTCCTGTAGCAGAGCAATTTCAGCTGTGGGGACGACATGTGTCACAAACAGCGGGCGCCCATTTTTACAGCACTCTGCTTTGTCAGAAACCTACCTTCTTTTTCTCTAGGTTGCGGATTTTGTGTTTGAGGCAGATGAGGCCATCTTCTATGTAGGTTTCATAGCCATAGTAAGCGGTGGAGAGTTCCATGTTGAGCTGCAGGGTGTTCAACCCTGCAGGTGAGCCCATCTTCAGGATACCATCAGTGACCGACTCCTCTTCTCCTCCTCTCTCTGTTGTGTGCTCAGGTGTAAAGGTGATATCCAGGGTAGGTGAAGGAGACAGCTGCACCATATTGAGCTCCACACTGCTATTAAAACAACAATAACAACAACAACAACAAAGCTGGAGAGCCAGGCATCAGCAGCAGAGGAAAGAGATCCTGTTGTTGCTTGCAGTGTTTCAGCAGAAACAGTGGATGGGTGGACAGGGGAGTTTGGGCAGCCGCCAACCCCGTGACAATGCATTTATCCCGGCCACTGAACAGCCGGCTGTCCCTAGATGAATCATGAAAGGAGCAGAAGCAGAAAGCGCTACAACACAAACAACGTGCGCAAAAAGGTGGTTTTTGTACATTTTCCTTTGAACTAAACATCCTTGTTTAAAACATCCACGTGATTCATTTTAGCCTCACTTACTCTGCTGACTTGTCAGGGATTAATATCAGCAGAATTGGCTTAATTAAACAACATACAGCGTTTGGCTCAAGGTTCCTCATGCTGCAGTCTAACCGCGATTCAAAACCACGCAAACTTTTCTGCAGATATCGTGTGAAAAGCAGCAGACACTAGCCGGCTCAGAACTTTGAATCATACTGTCGTCATTTTAAATGTCATCGCCACAGACGCCGCAGAGGATCATTTCAAACAAACACCCACCGTGTCGCTCGTTCGATCCTCGCAGGAAGTGCCGCCGGACAGCTGAGCGCTCCACACCAACCCCCCTCTTTCCTAACCGTGATGTTGAGCTGGCAGAGGCCACGCTGGTGTCGGCTCATACCTTTATATACTCTGCCGCTTTACACATGCCCTGCTGGGGCCGACAAAAAATCAGCCACACCACATCCGGTTCTAGTACCTGTCGGTGACCAGACCGGATTCATTGTATCGTTTTATAACAATATTTCACCGGTGATTTGATGGATGGAATCGTGTTTTGTTGTTGGTATAAATAATTCAGTTGAATGAGTTTACACACTGTTCGTTTATGGCATATTTCTCTGACTGTGTTTAAAAGATAGAGGTATTCATCTCTGCATTTAGAAACATCACCTTCACATTTTCAGTCACTGCCAGGTTATTTGATTTATTTGTTTATTTATTTATAAACAAAACGTGACCGTATTTAGATAAGAGGGCGGGAGTGCGGAGTTATTAGATAATGATTAACAAGCTGTCTCCAGAAACTATTTTTGTCCCAGTACACATAGAAACGTGCGTCATAGACACTTTTGGAACCAGCCTCCAGTGGCCAATAGAAGAACTGCAGTTTTCGGAACTTCCTACATTGATTTTTCTGCTCTGCAGTTTCTGGATCAGTCTATTAGCTCTAACATACTCTACAACACCCATGAATCTTTTCTCACATCCTGCCTGGCAGCTCCACCTTTAACATTGTTTGTCTCCAAAATCCTCAACCTGAGCTGTCTTTCTGATATACTAATTTCTAATCTTGTCCATCCTGGTCACTGCAGATGAAAACATGCCTGTACTCTTCACCTCTCTCTTGCACTATGTGTTGCTTTGCAGTGTTGACCCCAGGTATTTAAACTCTAGCACCTCCACTACCTCTCCTCCTTCCAGCTTCTCCTCTGCTACACCTGCCTCCCTCTCATTCACACGCTCTGCATTGCTTCTACTGACTTTCATGCCTCTTTTCTCTATCTACACTTTTCCAACCACTTGCACACCTGCTCCTTGGTCTTACACTGTCATCTGCAAACATCATAGCCTATGGAGACTCTTGCCTGACCTTGTCAGTCAACCTGTCCATCACCATTGCATACGAGAAGTGGCTCAAATTTAATTCCACTCCCACCTTGAACATGTCTGTCACTCCTACTGCACACCTCACCACTGTTTCCCTGTCTTCATGCATTTCCCCCACTACACTCACATTCTTTTCTGCCATTCCTCAATTTCCTCATGCAGTGCCACAGTAGAAGAAGCCAAGCTACAGCACCACCATCAAAGAGTACTTTCCTTTACTATTAATTCAATTCCATTCCATTGTTCTGGCCCTATCCACATTTTGGATGGCGGTGGCTGGGTTTTGTTCTGTGTCTGTCCTCTGCCTTTAAGAGTCTCTGCAGGCCCTTCCAGATTGTGCTGATTGGTTCCATGATCAAGTTGCTGTTTTAAAAACCGTCCCCAGCAGCAACCCGACAGCAACAGCAGACCCGGCCTTGGCCTCCAAACCAATTACGACAAACCTTTGTGTGTGATTTCCAAGAACTGCTAGGTTTTGTATATAGTGTGTAGATACCTTTCACTTGTAAATAGGCTCTGAAGCAGAAGGGGTGAACTGCCTTAGTATTTTCTCTACTTTTTCCCTCTTGTTAATTTGTTTGTTTGTTTTGTTTGTTACTTTGGCCTTTGCTCACCCCGGAGTTAAAGCTTTCAGTCTGGTAACAATAAAATCACCTTTGGGGACCAGGGCGGGGTCACCTTCCTTTTAACCCTTATGTTGCGCTCCGGGACGTAACACAACACACAAAGCTCCAAATCACAACAGGTTGTCTGTCTTAGCATGAAGCCATAGTGTTGTTTGCTGCTCATCACCTCTATTCTGAACCTCTAGCTTCAACAACTCTTTTCCACATTTTTATGTTTATTCCTCTGTAGTTACTGCAACTGTGCACATCCCCATTATTCTTGAAAATCAGTATCGGTGCACTTCCTCTGTATTACTCAGTCATTCTCTCCACGATTGTGTTAAACAGTCTGGGTAACGGTCCATTGCCCTGTCTACTATTCATAGTGCTGCTGGTATCTCATCAGGATCCACCACCTTTCCACTCTCCATAGCTATCCTCCTTTACTCTGTAGTAATCCTGTGCACTTCCTGATTTACTATTTTCATCATCTGGATGACTCTTCCATCCTCTTGCTCTCATTCGTTCATCCATTAGCTCTTCAAAGTATTCTTTCCATCTTCACAACACACTCTCTTCACTTGTTAGTGCTTGTGTATCTCTACCCTTAACCATTGTAACATGCTGCACATTCTTTCAACCTCAATTTCTCTGCCTAGCCAGTCAATGTAAATCCTTTTTTTTTTTTTTTTTTTTTTTTCTTTATTTTTTTTTTTCCCCCCCCCCCCCGGTGGGGGGGGGGGGGGGGAG
>VUQR01001287.1:12555-28047 GCA_015108515.1 Hemichromis elongatus
TTAATTTCCAGTCTCACACACAGCTGACATAGGTGCTAAAACATTTTCCTTTGCCTTTACCACTTCTCTCTTTGCTGTACACCTGACCTTATAGTACTCCTGGCTATTTTCCTCATGTCCCTGCTATTCCACTTTTTCCTTGTTCACCTGTATGCATTTTCCCCCATTCTTATGAGTCACCCTATGTTCCTCCCTCTTCTTGAAGTTGCAAAAAGTGGAGACAGGACTCTTCTTCCTAGCACCCTGTCATAGTCTTTCCCAGGGATGCTGTGTTGTGTGATCCCCATAGCTGGAGCACACCCTCCGGTCCCCTTTCTTAAAGTTGGGAACCACCATCCTGATCTGCCAATCCAAAGGTACCGCACCTGATTTCCATACAACACTGTAAATGTGTGTCAACCAAGACAGTCCTACAAAATCCAGAGCCTTTAGGAACTTAGGACGAGCCTAATCCACCCCGGGGGCTCTGCCATAAGGTTGTTTAATTCCCTCAGTGACCTCACCCCCAGTGATGGACGAGTCGTTCTGCTCATCCACAGACTCTTCGTCCTCTATGGAAGATGCGTCAGTGGGATTAGGGAACAAATAAATCTGTATTGTAATGAAATGTGCCAAAGGTACATATTGTCTCTAATGGTGCTTTCTATTTTTAGAGTTACTTAAAGCCCCTTATAGCAATGGCAAAGCTATTTGTGTATATTTATTCAAGCTGTATGATTTACAAAGTTGCACAAAAGTCAATCATAACTCTTGTTTATTCAGCTCCTCATATTGTGTTGCTTTGCCTTCATATTCTGGAGAACTTCTTCAAAATGTTGAAATGTATTTATCATTTATTTAACAAATTATTTAATTACGTGATAAATAAAACCACTTTATTTATAAAATATGAAAAAATATTCTCTCATCTATTCATTTTTTTCACATCTAATTCACAGTGTTATTTATTTACGTATTTATTTAGTTATTTATTTTACTTATTTATTTGTGCCTGTTCTCCACATGTGTGGATTTTCTTTAAGACACTGAAATTATGGCGCAATGGCCGCACCGACGAGAGCTCCGAGTCATCTCAGCAAGAATTTGATTATTTATTTTGTACTATTTGCTCTTGCAGTGCTCAATCAAAGCTGAAACTATAAATACAAACGGTGTGTTACTGTGTGCTCATTTAAACGAAACCGTTTAAGAAAACGGACTAATCGTGGTTCATAGGAACTTCCCATTCCCTGCAGAAATGGTGAATTTTGGAGTCACCTAGCCACACTCCAGCCAAGCAGGTGGCGGTAATACAATAAAATGTTGAATGTCAACTGCCTAAAAAACTAGAGACAATACTGACAGGTCGTTGCCTGTAAAACTGATAAGACCGCTGTAAAGGTATCGGGACTTTAACAGGAAGAACACTGATGTGTCTTTAACTGAAACTCAGCTCCGCTCCTTTAAACAAAATGCTAACCATTTGTCCGATAAGAAGCCTTTTATTTTGAATGTTCTGACCGGATGTTGTATTTTTTTACTACCGGAAGCCTTTTCGTGCTTAGGCCACACTGGATGCAAAAGGAACGAAATTTGGGTGCAGAAACGTTAGCTTCTGTGAGTTTCATGAATGTGGGAATAAAAATAGAAACGGAACCGTGGAAGTAAACACACATGGATCCCAACCGTATAATCCAGGCTCTGAAGGGAACTATCGACCCCAACCTGAGGATAGCGGCAGAAAATGAACTCAATCAGGTGGGTGAGCTAAAGAGTTTTTGGTTTGCTTGTTTTCTTTTCTCAGAAGACCGTCGGGGTTGATTCTAGCCGGGGAAGGCTGCTGGTGTTTGTGGGGGACGATGGGCCGTGCTTTGGGGATCGCGCTCGGCTTTACCTGGTTCAGCTTGGTTAACGTTCAGATGCATAGATTAGGCCTAAGATCACCATTATTTAGACTAACCGGTACCCCAACAGTCACTGCGGCAGCTGCCCTCGAGAACAATAGGAGGCAGTTCTGACAGCCACCATGAGCTGACGGTCAGCAGCGGGGCTTCCCAAACTTTCTCATGTCAACACTGGAGTTGAGGACTTCCTGCGGTTCTCTGTTGTTGCTCCTGACACAGCGTGTGTGCTGTGCGGAGTCCTGAATCTAAGCGGGCCTTCAATGGCCGAATAATGAATCTGAGCGCAACATTTGGCGCCGTGAGAGCTTTGCTAAGGTGAATATTTATGCTCTGTCATTTTGCCGCTGGCTGTAGCATGGCTGAAAGTCGAACTGATGAATCTTAAATGGATTTGAACTGTGGGCATTCACACTATGTAATAACTCCTTATTTAATTACACATGCATTGTGTGATTATATAAGCTTGACATCTAAGGTGAGCAGTCCTCTTCTTTAAAAAGAAAGAAAATCATATGTTTTTCTCTCCTCTTTTTCTTTCTCCATCTCTGAGAATGACGTTATCACACATTGTGTTTCCTCTCTTGGAAACAGAGCTGTTGTGCTTTCAGTTTACAAAGATTGGGATCCAAGCTACGCAGAAAAGAGTTGGTGTGTTTGTTGATCTTTTTGGAAAGTTTCCTTTTAATTCGTCTGCAATGTCAAAAGAAATAACTGTAATAATGTCTTTGATGTCACAACTGGCTGAATTCATGGCAGGGATAAGATGGGAACAAAAACGACGTGTGGATCTAATTTGAATCCTCTTAGAACGTCTTTTTTATGGTCTTCTGTAATCGACATCAAGGTTTTTTTTAATGAAGGTTTGTTCTTAAGGATGCAGAACGCTGAAAGACTGAGTAAGGCAAAAACAATATTGTACTCTGAATCATGGACATCATGGGGAGCTGGGGGGGGGTGACAAAAGGTTTTATGTGTGATTGGACAGTTTATAAAGGCCAGAATACATTCACTGACCAAAAGCTGCAATCCTCTGGACGGTGTCTGTCTAGGACCCATTATTCTCTTGCAAGTGGAACATGGGCTCTGACAGATATTTTACCTTTGGCAAAAGTACAAATGGTAAAAAAAAAAAATTGTTGCAATGTTCAAGACAGAAATGTCAGATGGCGCCAAATTACAAAAACAATTAGACTGTAAAACTGTGATGAGGCGACGCGTCAGTGGGGCAGTGCTGATGACCTGCAGTGTCTGTGGGAGACTGCAGCTGCACGAGTGGGCCAGTGAACGGCTCGTAGACCCGAACGGCACGTACCTGTCCTTGCATAGGTAGGCCGCCGTGACCAAAACAGACTTCAGATAGAATTTTTATATCGATGTTATTTTCACTCATCGCTCACTCACGTCTTTTGTCTTTGCAGTTTAAGTGCGTTTAGCTGTCACACAGTTACACACTGGTAAATGCATCAGGGGCCACTTTTAGAGCTGCATCTCTGGCATCTTGCATTTATTTTCCAATAACCTTGAGTTTAAAAATATGGTAACATTTGTTTTGAGTGCATGTGAAGTTTTGAAGCTGTCCTTCTGTCTCTGTGTTTCAGTCCTACAAGATCATTAATTTCGCCCCTACCCTGCTTCAGATCATCGTGTCGGAGCAAGTAGAGTTTCCTGTTCGCCAAGCAGGTAAGATGCTAACCGGTTTTGGTCACTACGTTTCCGTCAATATTTAGAAGTTAGAAAAATAGCACCGAGCTGCTGAGAGGGACTGCTGTGTGAATATGTGTAAAACTAGTTTCCATCGCCTGCCGTTTGGGAACCACTTCACTGGTAAGTATTTGGACTAGCAGTAGAGGTGCATTAGCTGTGTGGTGATACGGTCTGAACGTGTGTTGTGGTTGTCTCTGTGTGCGTAGCTGCAATCTACCTGAAGAACATGGTGAGTCAGTACTGGCAGGACAGGGAGCCATCTGTCGGGGAGGTCGTCTTTCCCTTCAACATCCATGAGAACGACCGGCAGCAGATCAGAGATCAGATCTTGGAGGGTATCATCCGCTGTCCAGAGTCCATACGGTACGCGCACATGTGCACACACATGCTCCTAACATATTTTAACCCGTAAAGCCCCCTGAACAGCGCCCCCTACGTGATAGTGACATATCTTTTTCTTCTTTCTGTAGTGCCCAGTTGACCATGTGTTTGCGAGCTATCATCAAGCATGACTTCCCTGGCCGCTGGACTGCCATTGTGGACAAGATCAATATGTACCTGCAGTCTCCGAACAGTGGCAGCTGGTATGGAACGCTGCTGGCTCTCTACCAGCTGGTCAAAACGTACGAGTGAGTAGCCTGTTCATCGCCATCCCACCCACCAGTCGCTTCTGGAGAGCACATCGGATTATTGTTACATTTGAAATCCTTTATTTAAAAAGATTGTGTAATTGGGCTCAAGATCTCTTTTTCAAGAAGAAGATGTGTACAAAAGAAAAGTTGAGACTGAGACAGCCACATCATAGAATGAAACATAAATCATCACCGATTAAGACAAATGGAAACGAGTATTTACAGACGAACGAGTAGAACTCTGTGAAAGGTTCCCGTGAAATCAAAGCTCGTCACATGATCGCTTTAACACGACATAGCACCGAGGTGCATTTCTACTTGGGTCAAAAGTGCGGATTTAAACTATATACCAGTTTTTAAACTGTGTTGACAGTCCCGAAAAATTATACGGCAAAATTTGCATTTGGTTGTTTAGGAGTGACCACGGCGAGCGAAAGCAAGAGGGCGAGTTTGAGATGGGAGAGATTTGTGATGTTTAGCGTGTTTGGAGTGTGTAGTTGGTGTGTAGTGTCGTCCATAGTTGGATTTTGTGTGAACAATGAGGCGACTGCTGAATGTCACAGTTGCTGCCACCAAAGGCAGATGGCGGTGTAAACGCGTCTCCAGGTGGAAACAGGAGCGATGCACCTCCTGCTGTCACACACACAGAGCGTATCCCTGAGCTCTTCTCTTCTGTCTTATCATCATCTTCTAGCTATGAAAATGATTCGTGTCACATGTTTGTGGTTTTTACTCTAAAATATGACTTTTGTCTTATTTTAGATCAGCTGTGCTAATACAGCATGCCAAAACGAACAAATATCTGTAAATTCAGACATGTGAGATTGTGCTGAAAAGGATGATACCAAACAAGGCGACATAAACGGTTTGTGAAGGTGAACTGTGGAGAAATGGAAGTGTGAAATGAAGTGCGAGGATGAGCTACAGCTAATGTCAATGTGACCTGAAGTCGTACGGAGGCAGGCGCAAGCATGCCGCTCCATGCTTTAACATAAGAGTCACCTGTGATAAATCATAATGCTCCGTGATCCACAGACTACGATGACAAACATGAGCATAATCAAGCGGGATTGTACGTTGGGTTTGTGAATGGTAACTGAGAGAAAAATCCACTGTTTGTGTGTTTGTGTTCCACACGATTGTTTTTAAAGTTCATCCAGCATGTGACTTTTAGACTTTTACATGCATTTGTGAGCACTTGCCTCGATTATTGAAATGCACTTTATATTGGTAGTGATCAGGCTTCATTATCACGCTGGCAGTGCTGCTGCTGCTCGCCTGCTGACGGGGACAAACGTGTTCTCCTCACACCTGGCTCCTTCTTACTGTCAGACCTTCTACACCGATACACTCCACAAAGGGCTCTCAGGTCAGCTGACCAGTCACTCCTCGCTGTCGCCATGGTGACGCTGAAACACCGGGGGGACCGGTGCTGTTGTGGCCCTCAAACAACAGAACAACAGAAATGACAAGCCACCCTCTGACTCGTGAAATAAGTTGGTATCGGTTAACCTTTACGAGTATGAGTACGCACACATTTTACAGTATCGGCACCGATACCCAGTACCAGTATCGGTATCAGTGCGTCTCTATTGTATATTTGATTGTCTATTTTACTCATATTTTAATATATAATATCTATACTGATCTATTTTATGGTTTTCATTTATGTATTTATTTTATTGTTAATGTGTGGTATAGTGTATGGTTTTTAACTTTTAGCTCTGTTTTATTATTGGAGAGCACTCTGGTCAACTTTGTTGTTTTTAAAGTGCTGTATAAATAAAGTTGGATTGGCTGAAGCTGAAGGATTATAACAGTCTTATAGTCTCAGCAGTTTTACTGTGAAGACCATGAAGGGTCTGAATATGAACCGTAGGCTGGATACTTTTAGGCGACCTCATAAATATCGATTTAAAAAGAGATTTGAAATTTGTCCAAAGCAGACTGAGGATTTTCAGCCTCGGCATATAAAGTAGTGTCATCCCATCAGCACTGAGGCCAAGGAGGGACTGTAGACCTTTGCATGTAAACGAGAGTTTGTTTGTACAGTTCTGAATATTTAGTGAACATATAAAACTGTCGACATTGTTAGACAACGAGTCCCTATGCAGCCAAGTACCACCTGAAACGTGACGCGTGCAAACCGTCCAAATATTTCAATTTCAACATGTTTGGAGGAGGTGATGTAGGAGGATTACTTTTCAAAGCGCTGAAGGCTTTCCAGAACTCGCATGCATTTCTAACAAATAGAAATATGATTTCCGTTTTCTGATGAGTTCAGTGCCGTCATTTTGAGATTTGTCTCCCTAACGTACAAAACTGTGTCTTTAGCAACGAGATCTCTGGACACGACTGATGCAAACCGAGCCTTGTTCTGTTTTAAAAACACTTTTGGAAAATTTAAACAGAACCTTTAAATTTCATGGTGGGGCTAATCGTTTTCGTCCTTATCTGCAGCAAAGTGAGCAACCAACCAAATGACTTCATTCGAGGTTCATTAGACATAATCATTTATTTTACAAAAGTAAAAATGTGCAGTTAGTTGCAGCGTGATGTCATTGTGCAGAGAGTAGTAGATCCGGCACTACTGCTTCAGTCTAAGAGTTGAAAGAAAACGGTCTACAACCTAAAGCACGTTGTGATTTGTCCATTTGTGTCTGTGCTTCAGGTACAGGAAAGCAGACGAGAGGGAGCCGTTGCTTGCAGCCATGCAGATCTTCCTGCCCAGGATACAACAACTCATCAGCCAGCTTCTGGTTGATGCCACAATCTTTTCAGTCCTCATTCAGAAACAGATCCTTAAGATCTTCCATGCTCTTGTACAGGTGTGTTGTGTGTGCGCATGCGTGATCAGATTTTATCATATGATAAAAATCCAGAAACTTTGAAATGTCTCATGTGAAAACATGTAGTTAGTGTTGTTTACACGTAGAGCTTTAAGTAGACATCTTCCCTTCAGGTGTTTTATGCTGAGGTTACAGAATGTGAGTGTAGCGGCTCAGAGGGACTGCAGTCTTGCACCTTTTTATTCCTAATTACACACTTTTAAATGTGCCTTGAACTCCACTATGCTGCTGCTGTGTGTACCAGATTAGCCGCTGTAGTCCTCTGATGTGACATGTGTGAAGAAAAGGCTCAGAGATGCTTTCAGAAAGTAGAAAGGTGGTTGTAACGGTGATTCACTGTAAGGAAAGGAGTGAGGATGATGCTTATTATGAAACTTCTTTCTTGCAGTATTCGCTCCCTCTCCAGCTGATCAACAACACAGTGATGACTCAGTGGATGGAAATACTCCGAGCCATAATGGACCGAGACATCCCAGCTGTAAGATGCTGAGTCGTATAGACGCAAATTAACAAGTATAACAGTATGTAACGTCTTGATGCATGCTCAGTCATCCAGGTAAGGAAATCCCAAAAAGTTGGTTCTGTTCATCTGGATGTTTTCAGTGGGAGAAACGTTTCCTCACGCATCCAAGTGACTCCTTCAGTCTCAGCTGACTGCAGGTTTCCCAACCTTATAAACAGCACATCTGCATAATGACTTAAACTAGCGTCACTGGGAACGATAGGCTGTGAGGTCAGATTTCCAGATGAACAGAATCAGCTTTGGGGAGTAGTGTGTAACTTTCACATAAGATTTGGGATTTTATTTTCAAAGGTTGTGAATTGTGCTGTTATTGTGGTCACAGCGTGTTTACTCTGTGTGCTCTCCGCCCTGTATGGTCCACGCTTTCAGCATGGACGTTTGTGGACTGAGGAAGAAAGTTGGAAGGTCACACAGACGCAGGGAGACGATGCAAACGCTTTACCTGAAAAGTTTCATTATTAATAAAAATAACTCTTAATAAAAAAAATGGTCATTATAGATTTATTTTCTAATTCCCAACAAACCTCATTAATTTGGTTTCACATTCCACAACTTCACCATTCCACATTTGAACTGTTACAAGTTTACCTGTGGTGACACATGCAGGTATTGTGAGAGCTGAGCAGCACGTTACAGCATCATCAGTGTAGAAACATTGTTTTCCCACCAACACGAGTGTTTCACAGCGTGGTTAAAAACCTTTTAATGAAAAATAGCATCTTTCTAAACCATTTCTAGATGCATGGATTAACATTTGGCTGAATCTTCACAGGGTGTAGTACTGACCACACACTGTGTTTGTTAGGAGACGCTGGAGGTCGATGAGGACGACCGTCCTGAGCTGGCCTGGTGGAAGTGTAAAAAGTGGGCGTTGCGCATCATCACCCGACTGTTTGAACGGTGAGTGCAGAAATGCTCTTACATCATTAGTGAGCAGATGTGGAGTTGGCAGAAAGACCTTTTTCAGCATTGCTCTATTTCTGATGTGAACCACAGATATGGAAGCCCGGGAAACGTGACTAAAGAGTACTACGAGTTTGCAGATTTTTTCCTGAAGACGTATGCGGTGGGGATCCAGCAGGTAATTATGTGTCACTGAGTCTGTGTGAGTTGTCAGTTAAATGAACACTCTTACTCTGATCTTTAATAGAGATTCTCTTGTTGATGCGTATCTTTGTGGTGTTTGTGCATTACAGTCGGTCACCATGCGCTCTTATTCTTTTACGTGCATTTTTAAACTTTGGTTTTGTTCCTCAGCATGACAGAAACTGGTTAACTCAACAGCTCTTTGATAGCTATGCTATTTTATATTAGGTGTATTTTAAATTCAAGGTTCTGTGATATTCATAAGGCATTTACATTGTGCCCAAAGGCAGACAAAAGAACATCTCCTAGATTAAAGGATGGTCCTCAACAGCAGAGAGTCTACGTGTGATAATAGCAAGCGTTCAGGAGCAAAGAGGCGGGTAGATCACGACGTGACTAGGAGCCGAGAAACTTTCAGTGTGAAAATAGTTGAAGAATTTTGTGCGATTAAAGACTAAATGACGAACTCTAGAGTGGACCAGCCTGAAAAGACTTGATTTCTAAAGGAAATGTTTCTGAGGAAAAAGTGAAGAACCCCACTGGACTGGCTTAAACTTCAGGGGAGCTGGACACTTGGATGGATGACTAAGAGGAGATGGGAGCGCATAGGAATCCTTGGTACTACAGAACAGGCAGAAGATAACTTCCTTGCATGGTGTTTGTGGAAAACATTAACGGAGAAGTTGGAATTGCTTAGAAAAGAGAGCACATGAAAGTTTGGCTTCAGAGCTGTCAGCAGAGACCTCCCATGTGTTACAGAGGGGCCACGTTCACCATCTTTAAAGGAAACGAGGTTGTTGAAGGTGCTTTGAGTGGGCCAAAGGGGGCCTGTGCCCACACACTTAAACAACAGGCCCATCCTGACTGCCCATGAGAAGTATGTCTTTATCGTTTGTGATTCTTAAACAACTGCAACAGCAGATTTCTTACATTAACCGAGCCAGATGAGACGATTAGTTAAACTGCAGGAATGACACAAAGACCTGGATCACGTCTAATTTCAGGATTCTAAATTCAGATCAAACTGAGGTGATTGTAAACCTTTGAAATACGATGTCTAACCCAGTTTTGCTGCACGTTTTGGGTTTTGAAAGCCACAGAGAGTTTTGAGAATATACTATCAGCTGCTCTGATACTCCTGACACGTACGGCTGTCCTTCTCTCCTGGATCAGCTGGAGCTTTCTTTAGGCTCCTTCCCAGCTTTGACAAAGGTCCAGCTGGGATACCCACATGTACTCGGGGCCTTCTGGATGTGATGTTCTTCTGCTTCCCTGGCCGCTGTGTCTGTGGGGATGGTGTTGGCTCTGTGTTGTGGCGTCCTGATGACACCCAGTTTCAGACTTCTGGAGTTTTGTTGTTTCCAGATGAACAGAATCAACTTTTGGGATTTGCTTACCTGGATTATTGAGCATGTGTCAACACTAACAGTTTGTTGAAAGTAATCCTATGAGTGACGGTGGTTATTCGTCTTGTGCGGTTGCGTTATCCATCCAGGTCTTGCTGAAGGTGGTGGATCAGTACCGACAGAAGCAGTATGTCACTCCTCAGGTCCTACAGCAGTGCCTCAACTACCTCAACCAGGGTCTGTCACACTCACTGACGTGGAAACAGATGAAGCCGCACATGCAGGTAGGACAGGCATGAGGGAATTTGATATGAGCCTATTCCTGATTGGACCAGGCCCTCTTATTCAGTTTAGAGCTATCTAAACTGTCCTAGTTTCAACAAATACTTAAAAGTACTATTCCACCAAATATGTCGGCAACTTTAGAGAGGAGTCCTTCTGACTCAGTGTCATTTTCCCCCTTGAATCATCTTTAATCTCACCAACATTATGAAGACTTTTGTTTCATTTAGACCATATGCCAGGAGGTCATCTTCCCTCTTATGTGCTACAAAGACGAGGACGAGAAACTATGGCAAGAGGATCCATATGAGTATATCCGTATGAAGTTCAGTAAGTATCCTGGTATTAGGGTGATATGACACCATGCACTCTTTATTTGCTCGAATTACTTCTCCACACTCTGTGATCTGTGCTTAGCTTTGCTATGGTTCCCCTACTGCTCTGCACAGGAACACTGGGGTCCCCATGTGTCTGTAATCTGCAGATTGCAAAGGCAACAGCAGCACAGCTGATGTCTGAGTTTGGACTTTGCCTAAAAACCCCCTAAAACTAAAACTGAGAGACGGTGAATGGGCTTTGGCCATTGACTGGCATTGCTATTATTTTGAGTGGTGAAGGTGAGTGCATGAGTGCATGTTCTGTTTGGGATGTGTTATTTTTAAGAGGATGTGTCCTTGTGTCCAGACCTGTATGATGACCATGCTCTCCCAGTCACTGCTGCCCAGAGCCTTCTGTGTAAAGCTGCACGCAAGAGGAAAGAGGTGAGGTCATGATAGCACACGTCCACGGGCACCACAGTGCTTATGCACAGCATGTGGCAACTTGGCCCAAGGATGTTGGTATTATATTATAGTTTCTTTTTTACTTTTCCAGCCAGTGTATTTTGTTTTTATTACCTGTGTCAGAACATATGGCTTATGTTCAGTGCTTCAGTGTCTGCACACACATCTTGTAAATGTAATCTGTAGCATTACCTTTATTCATTCTAACAGGTCCTGCCTCAAATGATGGAGTTCTGCCATCATATCCTGATGGACCCCTCTGCTGATCCTTGCAGGACGGACGGAGCGCTGCACTGCATCGGAGCTCTGGCTGAGCTCTTACTTAAGGTACACAGAGACGCGCTCCTGGACTGAAGAAGAAATTATATTATGCAATCAGCTTGAACATTTGCTGCATTTCTGTGTACCTGTTCCTACAGAAGCGGCTGTACAGGGAGCAAATGGAGCTAATGCTTCAAAACTACGTCTTCCCCTTGCTCAATTCTCCTTTGGGTTACCTGCGTGCCAGGGTGAGTGAACCTTCCCTCCCTCCTTTGTAGAGCGCTGTAAGAGTATCATAATGGCTAACAAGAGAAGAAAAGTTGACACTTTTTGGAACCTGTATCACCACAGAAGTAATAATATAGGTGCATTTTTAAACCTGTATGTACACTGCTCAAAAATACATAAATAAATGGACTACAGGCTGATCCAAAAGTCAAAATAAGGCTCAGTGGTGTGTGTGTGACCTCCCTACAACACCTGGGCATGCTCCTGATGAGGTGGTGGATGGTCTCCTGAGGGATCTCCTCCCAGAGCTGGACTAAAGCATCCGCTAAGTCCTGGACAATCTGTGGTGCAAGCTGGCGTTGGAGGATGGAGCGAGACATGACGTTCCAGGTGTGCTCAGTGGGATTCAGGTCTGGGGAACGGGCCTTCGTCTAGTAGGAACTGCTGACACACTCCAGCCACATGAGGTCTGGCATTGTCTTGCATTAGGAGGAACCCAGGGCCAACCGCACCAGCATACAACGGGTCTGAGGGTCCCATCTCAGTACCTAATGGCAGTCAGGCTCCCTCTGGCGAGCACATGCAGGGCTCCTCCCCACACCATTACTGACCCACTGCCAAACCGCTCATGCTGGAGGATGTTGCAGGCAGCAGGACGTTCTCCCCGGCGTCTCCAGACTCTATCATGTCTGTCACATGTGCTCAGTGTGAACCTGCTTTCATCTGTGAAGAGCACAGGGCGCCAGCGGTGAAGTTGCCAGTCTTGGTGTTCTCTGGCATGCCAAACGTCCTGCACGGTGTTGGACTGTAAGCACAACTCCCACCTGTGGACATCGGGCCCTCATGGAGTCTGTTTCTGACCGCCTGAGCAGACACATGCACATCTGTGGCCTGCTGGAGGTCATTTTTCAGGGCTCTAGCCGAGGTAGCGGCCCTGCTGCTGGGGTTTTGCCCTCCTACGGCCTCCTCCTGAATAAGCTGCACTACCTGAGCCACTTGTGTGGGTTGTAGACTCTGTCTCATGCTACCACTGGAGTGAAATCACCACCAGCTTTCAAAATTGACCAAAACATCAGCCACACAGCAAAGGTCTGTGGTCACCAGCTGCAGAACCTCCTTTATTGGGGAGGTCTTGTTGTCCAGCCTGTGAATTTGATGGTCATTCAGTGTTGCTTCCTAAGTGGACAGTTTGCTTTCACTGAAGTGTGACTGATTTGGAGTTACATTGTGTTGTTTAAGTGTGTATAATTCTCACCCTGTGTTTATTTCATAAAACCAGTATATGTTCAGTCAAGGTTTTTGAGTTCTATATCAAAATGAGCTGCATGCATGTACAAACTCATCATTTGGCTTTAGGGCCTAAACTGGAATAGTTCCAGTTTATTTGAATCTGTTATATGTAGTCCAGTGGCTGTGGCATCTAATGAAACATATGCAATAGCCACTGGTAGGTCATATATTCATTGCACATGACACTTAAAGATAAGATGACCTTTTTTGAGGATTTATTTACAAATGCTGGTAATTGCAGCGTTCACAACCGCATGTCTGTGCTGGAAAAAGCAGGAAACAAATGGGAGAGCAGTGCTAAGTCAGGCAGGGACAAAGCTGAGCTGCATTAGAAGCTGATGAAGACTAGTGCTGTACTGTTTTTAGCAGATGGTGTCAGAAATAGGTCCAAATATGACCCTCACAGAACTATGGACACAGTCTATGGTGAAGCCTGCAGTGACTACTCACTGAGGGTTGTCGTTGCTAAAATAAATGTTCACAAAGGAACTATTTTTTTATTTTCTTCCTTTTCCACTTCGACTGGCTCTCTTCTCTTCAGGCCTGCAGGGTGGTCCGTTTAGTCAATGTGAGTTACTGTTTTAGTTTCTTCAGCACAGTGATGCATCTGGTGGGGGAATCGCTGACGGCAGCAGCGGTGGTGGTTTCACAAATTTGCCTAGGGTGAAAACTGTATGGATGCTGGACAAACCTGTGATACTCTCCTTTGTTCCGGTAGTCCTGCTGGGTGTTGCACTCCTTCAGTCCGCTGCGTTTCCATGACGAGCTGGTGCTGAGGAATGCCGTGGAGTTGGTCAAACAGGATCTGATAGAGGACAAAGAGATGCCTGTCAAGGTGGAGGCTGCCATCGCTCTGCAGACGCTGGTCAGCAACCAGGAACAAGGTCTGTGGAGGACGACTGATTCACTACTGTGTTTTAAAGCTGAAGTTTGTACAATGGGCTGAAATCAGAACCTTTCCATCATAGGGTTGTAAAAATGAATGCAATGTTGAGATGGGAGGTACTAGCTGGAAGTGATAATAACCTTAAAAAGCAACGTGATATTAGTTTTTCAGATTTTGTTTTCTTGTAAAGTTTGCCTTTCTTTTCTTTACCATCAGTAGCCCCGATTCACCTTCAGTACATTTGAACAAAGATCGCATTTGTGTGTGAGAAAGTAAAATAGGTATTCCTTTAATGAGGGATTAGAGATCAGTTGTCATTGTACTAGTAGAAGCACTTAGAAATATTGGTAGAAAGTAGATTTAGTCTTATATTCTCAGTCAATTTCCTCTTTTTTTTCATTATAAAGCCAAGCTGTACATCAGGCCTTACATTCGGCAAGTCATGCAGGAGCTTCTGCACGTGGTCAGAGAAACAGAGAATGATGACCTGACCAATGTCATTCAGAAAATGATCTGCGAGTACAACCAGGAAGTGGCCGTCATCGCTGTAGACATGACACAGAACCTGGTAGGAGGACAACACTTGTTTTATAGTTTAATCAGGTATCAAGGAAGTATGCAGCATCCAGTTTTGTCACTGTGTGTGTGTGTGTGTGTGTGAGATCGTGGGGTTGTCTTGTTGAATGTTCTAATCTATAACATTTGTTATTTGTTCGCAAATTTTGGTTTAAGGCAAGGGCAAAGCTACTTTTAGGTTAAGTTTTATTTTAAGTCTAGCTGTGATTTGGGTAAGACTGGCTAATGTTAAAGACAGGGCAAGGTTAGGGTTAGGATTAAGTCAGGGTTAAGGTAAATGTCCACGACGTAAATGAAGGTCAGTGAAAGTGATGTGAAAATACCACCGTGTGTGTTCGGCAGGCAGAGATCTTCACGAGAGTTCTACAGAGTGAGGAGTACGAGGAGAACGAAGATAAGACTGTTATGGCTCTTGGTATCCTCAGTACAATTGACACCATCCTCACCGTAATGGAAGACCACAAGGAGGTCTAACGCACACACAGCAATCGCAATGTACTGTGTTTTTTTGGACTATAAGGCGCACTAAAAATCAATTTTCTCAAAAATCAGCAGTGCACCTCATGTATGAATTCTGGTTGTGTTTACTGACCTCGAACCGATTTTATGCGGCACACGGCGCTCAGCAATCTGTCAAAAATGTTTTAGTGCAACGTTGGTGAGCTACGAGGCCGCGCCGCTTGATGGATTGTTGGAGCATTACAGCTACCGTAGTCAGGAGCCTCGCGGAGTAATCTGGGTCCTAAACTCCGCCTGCTTCAGGTCCCAAAGTCAGACGAACACTGCAGCATCACTGAGAGTTAAAAACTGTCTAAATTCTTTCATCTTTAATAAAATGATCAGCGTTGCTGCTTTACCAGGTGGAACAATTAAGTTTAACATCCATGAAAACAGAATTTATTACATTTAATAGAGTTAGAAGTTAGCAGGAAGTTAGCGCGCTAGTTTCCACCTAAACATGATATAGCATGTTCTGACTGAGAGATTTGTGAAAACATTCAAACGTACAGCTCTGCTATCACTTCCAACATAAATGAAGACAGAAAACTAACCAGCAGCGACGTTTGTAGGGTTACTGAAGTTGGACTAGCTGGTATATAATGATGTGCTACGTGATCGCTAGCCACACAGCTATGTTAGCATAACATAAACAGTGAAGCTGGA
>VUQR01001288.1:5416-20801 GCA_015108515.1 Hemichromis elongatus
GGGGGGGGGGATAGAAAAGCACCGAAGCCTGTTAAATCAAGAAAAATAAATGACACAGTCAAAATGTCTCATTCACAATCTTCCAGGAAGCTGTTGTTTAAAATCGGTCTGTGTGACTGATTTATTAAGCCTCGATCCTGCTTGCTGTTACTCACTCTTGTGTAAGGCTCTGGAGATGTGAGTTTAATTTTTTTTTTTACCAACTCAGTAAATAACAATAAAGCAAAAATACAAAACCTGACAAAAAAATAAACAAACAACAGAGTGATTGACAAGCCCACAAACTGTGCATTACAGCTCCATGTCTCTGCTGCCCCTGAGATCAAACTCCGAAGACAAAAGAAGGCGGGAAGATTATAGACTCAAGAGTCATACGATCAAATGTTACTCTATCACAGTGAGAGGGAAAATGTGAGAGGCTTTACCCACATCCACTCCTTCAATTTACACTGGACTTTCCACATACACACACACCACACCCATTACATGAAAACAGGAAATTGTTGTTTGTGATTGAATATGCGATATTTTCTAAAAATGAGCCAGACCTGAAGGCACTCGTTTCTCAGTTGGTCATATTGGAAAAATCCATTACCTTTCACAATTTTCCTTATTTATTTCCAAAAGAAAGTACATTTTATATTTCATTCCCTTTTGTCAAACTATGCTTTTAAAGAAGATGCAATGAATTCTACCGCTTAAATTGTGAATTCTTCCCAACTTGCAGTTATAGATCGGCAAATAAATTAAGACCAGTCCTGATCAATAACCCCTAAGAGTGCCTGGGCCTTAGATGTTGACCCCTGAAGATCAGTAGCCTTTGATGTAAAGCAACACACTAAAACTGAGGGTTTTATTTAACTGTAGAAGCCAACTGTGCTAAATGGCAAGGCAGATGATTCAGCTTAGAGTGCTGCAGCCTGCAGAGGCCTACTTTGCGTACAGACAGATGTGGGATTTGTGACTTGTTGATATTACAGCATCGATTCAGAAGTGCCGAGAAGGACCGTTCCCTGCTGCTCGCATCCAGCCTAAAAGTTAATCCCAGTAAGCAGGTACACATCCTACGAGCGAATGACGGAGCAACAGGTGGTCTCATTCACAAATATAAACGGTCTGTCTGAGTGTTTCATTCAAGTAAAAGCTACAGTTAAGCTCCCATTAAGCACCTATGATACAATTATACCCCTCAGAACTGTCGACCATCCGAAAGTAGCTTTAATCATCTAAATGGACCATTACTTAAGCCATCAGAGGTCTGGTTAATAGGTCAAACTACCGCATAGTGTTGCACTCTGAAAGTATGGATGGATACACTGGATTTGCAAACATTTACTGTGTGTAGGAAGATGAAGGCAGCGAGAGCAACATGCTACCTTGGACACAATACAAGCATCAGTAGATGAAGTCTTTCCAGGCAAGCAAAAAGGGAGTTGTAGTCCTTACTGGTAATGTATAATGGATTGTAGCTTTCATTGCATGACATCGTAAAGTTCAGAGGACGGTGAGTGCAGGATTATTCTCAGCATCTTCTGTGACGGATTGCTTTGTGCACGTTTGCAAAGCAGCAAGTTAAAAATAATACAATTCTGTATTAATCATGGAAACCCTTGTGTTTTTCTTATAATAAACTGAGTCACATGTTTTACGGACGTTTTTGCAGTTGTCACAAGTTTCACATTACCAATGACAAGTCTCATAAAACTAGCAATAAATATCAATTATATCCAGCCAAATGGGGGACTCACTCTACAGCTGAGACTCTGAATCATTGGCTCACCATGCAGTATCTGCATGCTTTCAACTTGAGTCCATTTACAACTGAGCTGCCAAACGCTTCCTCTTGCAGGAGCCCGAAGTCCCAGGGCAAACACAGAGCAGATGCAGTAACACAAAGGTGCTGGCAGTCCATTCTTTTACCTAACTCTACATGGGCACACAAACAAATGTCTGACCATGCAACAGTAGACAAACTTAGGCTCAAGGCCAAGTGTGACTCACTCAGTGTTTTAAAGATTGAGTTTGTGCCACTTTTATGAAAATTCATTCAGACTTTTTCTTGCCTTAAACAAAAGCTGAGCAATGCTGATTGGACTGTAGGCAAGGGCAGATACAGTTTTGACAGTTTCAGCTACAAAATGTTATTTTCCCCAACAAGTGAAATATTATTATTCCAAAGGAACGTGACTGCTGTGAAGGACAAATGATCAGACAGCTAAACCACAATCATTGCAGGCGGTGGCAGGTTTTACTAAATTGTATCATTTTTATCCATCATGCACCTCATGTACAGAGCTCAGCATGGCGGGGCTATAAAGCCTCGACCCTCAGCAACCCCTAATTGAGCTGAGATAATGCTTTATACCCTGCTGCTGATGAACAAGTATATTTCCCAACATGCAATATAATTTTACATAATATAAACTGCAATAGAAATACTGTAAGCAGATGCACCAATAGTACGAATTTTGGTGCTACTTGCCCTCCTGGCAGGATGACAACACTACTCCATTGGCCTTTTATGGCTGACAGATAATAATTGTTATCAACACTACACACAAGTACAATCCAGTCTACTTCCTGGTCTCCTGGAACTTTAAAACAGTGTTCAGACCCCCGGAGACACACCTGCCCGAACACCCCAGAGAGGACAAAGCAGAAAACAGGTGGGTAAGAACTACACCAAGCACTAAAGCATGCACTAAAATCAGACACTCATCCACAACAGATTGCACAAAAACATTTACCCACACTTTAATCAATTATATTCATGGCTAACTTTGCCTTACATTGCAGCCACCAAGTGCCCGGAAGACAGAACCACACCAACCACCGAAATGCTCAACAATCGATGGACATTCAAGAGATCTCATCCAAGTTTATGCTTCATAATGTGAAAAGGTTTGCCTCTAAGTGCATAGTGCTGGAAAAAAGTTCCAACTGTGCCCAGAAAAGTGTTTGCTATTAGCTAAAATAAAATACAATTTACTGCTTTAGTTGCTGAAACAGTAAAAAAACACCTCATCATAACAACGACATGTCTGTTATGGATTACAGACATACCAGAACTGACATCACTGATGATCAATGCAGAGTTAGTATTAGAGGTCGACAGTTAGGCCTAATGGCAGGAAGGTACATATTCAAATCCAGGCTATGACTCAACATACAAGAGCACATAACCAGAAAGTCAGCAAAGCTGTTCCATCCCTCGCAGCCACAGCTTCACTTCCCAGCTGATACAAGACAACTCTGTCATGACGTAAGCATGACAGCAGGAACATGGACGTCATCCCACCTGCGATTGCTCAGTCGGTCCCCTTCCTGCCCTCAAATCCCCTTATCAAACTGTGGGACAGATTTGGGCTACATAATGGGCACCAGCATGCAATCAGGAACTGAACAGGGGCCTATTATCTTATGAAATGCAGGTGTCAGAGGATGCATTTCTCTCTGTTCAGGAGCTGTCCTGTACAGAAAAGATGAGCATTGTTGCAGCAACGTGCACACACAAAAATCTCCATGAAAGCCAGGAAGGGAACCTAATCCAGATTCAGAGTTGTAAAACACTGCCGCAAGGGAACAACAATCATCAAAATGGTATTTAAAACACTGACATATTTGACTGAACATCAGTGTTGACGTTAAAAGCAATATTTATATTAAATACTTATTGTAAGCACTGGGATTAACATATTCCAACACAGTCCCTGCAGGATGACAAATCTGACACACATTACCTTATTCAGCACCAAACACATTAGAACTATGCAGCACAACACAGCATTTCCCCCAAATGCATAATGGGAATTAAGGTGATAAATAATGCAGGCTGTCATGATGGATTAGTCTAATCTTAATGCAGCTGCTCTGAATTGATTGTGAAAAAAAAAAAAAAACAGGAAGCGAGGCGAGAGGCTTTCAGGGAAATCTAAAATACCCAAACATCTGCAAGCCACCAGCTCCACTTCACCATTTAGAGTATCACTAAAACTTCATTCAATTGTGGCTTCAAGACAAATACATAGTGTATGTCTGCAGCGCCCTTTATTCACATTTAAGCTTCTCCAATACACTTGCAAAGGTTTTTCAACTGTGAATACGCCTTATCCCATTAATCAAAACATTTCTAAGAGACAGGCGGGCATTAGACTAAATGGTTTACATGACCGCAGACTTTAATCAAGATCCTCTGGGTTTCTCACAATTTGATAAGATGCTGTAAATGTGATTTATTGATTTATAAGATTCTAACACTTACACAATGAGCACAATGTAAAATGCTGTTAACTTTGTGGACTTTGTGAATTTTTTTTTGTCTTTGGCACAGGTATCGGTTTAATCAGTGTCTCTAAATTGACCATAAATGCCCCATTTCATGGGGAAATTACAGTTTTTGGAGCACTACACCAAAGCACATTTTCTCTTGGTTTAATACCTCTCTTCATAGGCTCACTGTAGCCAAATAACTCTTGAAACAGACACAATCAAACCATAAATTAAGCATGAGACATCTGGGACAGGCTCCAGCTTCTCTGCAGCCCTGAATTGAAGGAGCAGTTAAGAAGACAGACGATGGGCTTAGGTACAGAACATTTACTTTAATTTCACACCTTATTTCTACAAGCTTTAAGATAATGCCTTTGCCTGCTGCTCCTGTTTGTCCAGCACATTGCCTTTGGGAGCAAGACCAAAATGTGTTGTATTTACCAGTTTTCTTGGGAGTTACATGCATCTAAGTGTTTTCATCGCTTTTTATTTTTCATATGCCACTAGCTGTAGCCAGTGCAATGATGTCATGCTCAGGAGTGTATTTTCTCATGTTTGACATGTGCACTTACGTCTGCTGACGTTCTTCCAAAATGAGGGTGACCTAAAAGCTCATGCGATACCTCACTGACTCCAGTCTAAACTCAGATGAAGCAACAGAGCAGACAACTTAAATCACTGTCACATTACCGCTGATGTTACAAAAAATGTTTTCAGCCTTTTACACATGAGTCGAGCACGACTCCTGCTGAGTAATTACTGGAGTTTGTTATCATGGCAACTGTCAAAGAAGAAATATCTCTCCCTGCATCCCTCAACATGCACCAGGTTAAATTATACAGATATCATTCCTTATGTTGGATGTCTTAGGCTTTGATAAGGAAAACCTCCTCATCAGTATTCATTAATTAAAAAATAAACTCAAGAAGTCACTTGATGCTGGTTCCAAAAGCAAATCGATCCTCATAAAGCCCAATTTTAACATGCCCAACCTTACAGGGTCAAAAAACATGTTCGTGTCCAAATGGTTTTGGTCTCTGTGGATTTTTTCCCATTTCATAAGAACTCTGTGGAAGGTTTTTTATTGTTTAAGTGAACAACTTGTGTACTGTTAGTGCTCCAAGCTTTCACCCAAACACAGGTCCGAAAAGATAACTTGCATTAAGTTGCAGTCAAAATGCAGTGCGATGCCACGGTGGCTGTCCATCTTTTAAATACAGTCTATGGTTGATAGTGCGCTTGTTTTATCGCAATACATGCTTCCTATTCCCAAGCGGTTCTGGGCAAAAGCCAGATCTGCAGCAGATAGTGTATTTTTAAGATGTTAAATTTCTAATAGAATGCATTTTGTCTACTTTTGCATATTTATATATTTTTTCTTCATGTAAGTATAGACACTGCACAAAATAATAAAACATATTTTATATGATTCATGTCTTTGATATTCATTTGATTGAATTACTGGGTGCAGAGCATCCATTGGTAAGCTTCAACAAATGAAAGACTACATCTGTAGCAGATGTAGTCTTTCATTTGTTGAAGCTTACCAATTTACTGCACTGTCTTCCCTCTCTCTAGTTATTTTTAACCACCAGTGATCGATTAGTGTGCTTCGGTCTTAAACAAGTACCCACTTGAAGGTTCCTACAGCATATAATGATGCTTATGCTTAAGTTTAAAAAGGAAAATCTGTAATCAGTCATCCGCCTGCTTGGCTGTTCATTACATCACTACCACTTTCTCACACTGTCAGTCTCAATACTGAGATCATTACTGTAGTCCGATCATCTTCTCACCTGCCCTCTTTGAGCCAATCAGCCTCCACTCTGCATGGCTTAATTGTGTGCTTTCTCCCTTTCAAAATCTCATTCCAGCAACACACCACCTCACCTAGAGCTCCATCCAAGCCGCACTCTTCATCTTCACCACCCCCACGCCTAGATTCCAGGGAGACCTGTCCTAAATCCCACCACAGCTGGAATTTCGTTCTGCCATCACAGGTCATCCAAGTTTAATTGCATCATAATTAACAGATTCATTTCTCAATCTCAATGAATCATTGTCAATTCTTCCAAATGATCTCTTGCTATTGAACTGTTTGTAAATTCTCCAACAGATAGAAATAATTAACAACTTGAGACTATTCAAAATAGTAAATCTCCCGTAATGACAGAAAATGTGTGCTTGTGTTTGTTTAGTTTGAGCAAACACGCAGAAACCAAAAGAGAAAACAAAAACCACACTGTCACAATGACCCAAGTTTGCATATGAACAAAATCCTCAGTGAAATCATTAAGTTGATAACATCTGCACAACATGTGTGTGTCCCTAGATAAAGCCCTTATGTAATCCTAAAAGATCAGAAAAGAACAAGCATCCTATAAACGGATCCAGTGCTTTGCATAGCAGTGTATATCTTCAGGGGACCAAGGAACAACTCTAAATATAGCCAAACGTGAACTCTGCCCTTTCCCTCTGTGCCTCATAGAGAGTTGCACACACACACATATGCCACGCTGCCTCTTCTCTGCTCTGCTCAAAGGATCTCTGAATCTTGTATCTTTCTCTATCTCTAACTCTGGGCTAAAATAGTATCAAGGTTGCAGTTAGAACATCCTATTCCTGAGAGCACAAACGTGCAGGGTATCAAACGAACACCTTCAATAACCAGAAACTGAATAGTTCCCGTTTGCCAGAATGAGATAAAAGAAATGGATATGTGAAAGTGTGTGCGCGCTGAAAGAAATAAAGAAAGGCAGTGTCCTTAAAGGAAAAAACCCATGGCCTGTGGTCAGGGCACAGGGCGAAGTATAGGGCGGCTTTGTGACAAAGGGCAAACAGAGAAACCAGCAAACAGGTAGAAAACAAGAGACGACGAGAAAGATACAAAGAAAGCTGGCCGTGTTTTGCTACATATAATTCATCAAAGCTGTTAGCAATGGATCTGCCTCTTTGTTCTAAGCATACCGCTGCTTTAGAGGACAGAAAAAAAGAAGAGAGATGAAGGTGCAAACAAAGGCACGACCTCCGTGGCAGCGGAGATAAAGCAACAGATGTTGCAGAGTGGTCTGTGTGTCCAAAGCCCTGACTGAAACTAATGCCATATAATCTCAGCACCACAAGGGTTTCGCGGCTCTGTCATAAACCTTTTCTTTGCACATCATCATCATCATCATCATGGCCAAATGACAAAATCAAATGATCTTCAGATCTTTAATGGTTAGAATGATAAAACAATGCTCGTGCTCTGTGTTGTCTTTTCTTTCTTGCTTTGTATTTATTTAGTAATTTTTTTAAGATGAAAAAAGTGCTTATGAAAAACTGGAGGAGAAAACAGTAATACCTACCAATTTTGTCATTAAAATTATTAATTTTTTTTTTTACAAGCCCACAATCTGAAGAGGCACTTACCAGCATGTCCATGGATTAGTACTTCAAGGGACACTCAGTGAGGATTTTAAACCCTTGGTAATTTCTACTCATTGCTTTTACAAGACTAAATTATTATAATTGCATTGCATTTAAGAGACCAAGCTGAGCACAGGGCTTGCAAAAAAAAAAAAAAAAAATAAGCTGTTTCACTTCTGCATATTAAATAAATGACTGGTGTGGATTTTTAGAGATTATATTATATTTGTAATATCTTGTGCCGCTGGCTTCACTATTATACTGCAGACATGCCCTGTTTTTAAAATCATTTAGCTGCAAAGAGCATTACTCACCTAGGCATGCATTAGTGTTCAGACCACCTGAGGTTAAGATTGTAATAAACTCTCATGCCATTCATGAAAAAAGATGGAGTTTATTACAGGCCCCCCTGGAGAAGTAAAAGCACGAGCCAATGCATAGCTCTCACTACGAAGCCCTAATCTGCCACTCAACAGAAATGGCGCCCTTAAACGCTGGCTTCCTGCTCTTAATGCCCGTGCTTTCACGTCCATGTTGGACAATTTGCCATCATTAGCCAACACTTGCAATATATAATCGAAAGTGTTGGCTACCCAGCAATATGTAATGAATCTGAAGGAAGGTTTTAAATAAGTTATCTGCACACAGTCTACCTTTTCTTTTGAACACTGACACTAACAGGAGCAGATATAGGAGCAGAAAACAACTAAGAAATGTGCTGTTTGAGCAGCTGAACATAAGAAAGGGGCCGGCGGCCTTTCCACAGGCTGTCAACACCTTATTAGGATGATACTGTGCAGGGTGTGGACAAGGATATTCTAAATAAACAGTGAGCAGCCCAAGACTAACAAAGTGGCTGCGTATCAACGCAGTTTCAGAAATGAAGACATTTGCAAACTTTATAATCTTTCTTTATCTATCAAAGTGTGATCTAACACTTCTGCATTAAAGAAGCAACAAGACTGATTAAAATAATCTTTGCAACAAGTTATCACATTTTATATATGGCCACATCAGAAGGAAATGCTACAAAATATCTGAAAATACAGTGAAAAACTCCAAATCTATCCTCCCTCCTTTACATTTTCAAAAGTGGGCCAGGCCGGAGTCCTCTGCTGGCCAATTCTGGCCCCAGGGCCATATGTTTGACACCCCTGCTCTACAACAGCACGCCAGAGGGTGATTCCCGTAGTGCAATACCGAGCCTGGCTTAAAATTGAATTTTGTATAAAAAAAGCCGACCTCACAGGTCATCTTCAAGAAACCATTATGTGAGAACATATCCATCAGCTGCCTCAGCACTCCAGAAATTATCTGCATTACGACCAGTGTGGGAAGATGAAAACAGGACAGCAATCACTACATCACAGGAATACCCTTCGCGAATAACAAGAGGACCTCCCGGTTTTCAGTTAATCTGCTTTTTCGTTCTGCTTTGTACTCGACTGACGTTTTAGCTGCTGTTCATATGTAGCTCCAAACAGCCCTGTTTACATTATAGCCAGCACAAACAGGAAGTTTACGCTTATTATTCAATTGATTTTGCATTTGCTGTAATTTTACACAAAGGCCAGGAAAGAACATCAATTTTTGAGCGTAAGTTTTTGAGATCTAAGTAACGATTTCCTGCTTCATATCTGTCAAAGTGGACAAAACCAAGAATTTGCAGCACTAGATGGACTCAAAAGTTTGTTATTAATAAAAATCTAAAATAGGATCAATACTGTGAAACTCCTATAGCTTTGTGTTCCAGCTCACACTGGCAGGGAGCAATTACACCTTCCTTCCTTTGAAATCTCCACTTCAGGCAGAACTTTTGGAATGGCACCGTTTGGACGTTGGTGTAAAACTCACACGGGTGCCCTTGAAGAAAGCACCTGTTCCCCAAATACTTAAGGAGGACTTTTTTCTGCAGCGCAGTATAACTAAGCAATACAGGAAGCCATCAGATTAAACCTTGGCAAATCAAGAGGTGAAAATAATCCTCAAAAACAAATCTCAAGTTTCAAGATTTCCAGTGACAGTGTGAGGTTAACAAGGTCTGAACAGTAAATCATCTGAGCGACACGAGTACAAACGGCCTGACTGCATTACAGCGTCATCTAAATGGTGATTTGAGACACGCTGCTACTCAGCGACAGCAGGCCAGGAGCTTGAAATAAGACTCCGCAGAAAAAGTAGCCAGAAGACAACAGACACAATGCAGATACCATCTAGAAAGGTGGTTACTGATAGGCTTGTTTGTTTCCATAACATTAACTTTCCTTTAGTATTTTATTTCAAGTGTCATACTGAGAGATTTGATTTTCCTTTTTTGCACATGTGACCACAGACATTCATGTTCAGAATAAACTGTGTGGTTTCGTATAAAGTCAAACATGTTAATATCTGTCCTTAAGCAATGCTTCTACATGCTAATGTTTAACATGAGGCATCATTGCTCCCACTTAACAAACAAACACTCACTAGATGCCACATGCCACGGGTACTCTGAGTGACGAGTGGGGACGACTGTTTGGCTCAAAGCAACGGCAGAAATCGAGCCTCATCAGACTAGGAGATGTTTTCCCAAACGTCTATTGCTCAATTTTAGTGAACTCGTGTGAATTTCCTCAGTTTCCTGTTCTTAGCTGACGGGAGTGGCACCTGCTTCGGTCGCCTACAGCTGTACCGCAACTACTTCAAGCTTCAACACGCTGTACATTCAAAGACACTCTTCTGCATACCTCGGTTGTAAAGAGTGATCAGTAAAGAGTGTCAGTTACTGTCGCTGTCCTTTCAGCAGTCTGGGCATTTTTCTTTGACTTCAGATATCAACAAGGAATTTGCACCCAGAGAACTGACACTCAATGGAGGCTTTCTCTCTTTCGAACCATTCTTTTTAAACTCTGGAGACTGTTGTGCAGGAAAATCTCAGCAGATCAGCAGTTTCTGACACCAATAAGTCAAAGTCACTTAAATCACCCTTCTTCCCCTTTTGATGCTCAATTTTAACTTCAGCAGATCATCCTGACCATGTCTACACAGCTAAGCTCACTTAGTTGCTGCCATGTGATTGGTTGATTAGATGTTGGCCTTTAGAATCAGTTGAGCAGGACCCCAGTTTAGCTCAGTGGGTGAGTAAGCGACCATATGTCACATGACCAGAGTGCAGTAGCCTGGTTTTGAGACTGACCTGCTGCTGTTTGCTGTGTGTCTTCCCCTGTTTCACTGCTCCACTATTGAAGAGGTACACCGTATAAACTGTCCAGTGAGTGTATGCTAATAATTAATCTGCCAATGATTTTTGTACCTAATAAATGTATCAATAAAAAGCGCGAGTCCAAAGTGCAAGCTGGGATATTCATTAATCATTATTGTAAAAGGCTTTTGCAGTAATCAGATTGATTTATGTCCATATCGTTTTGGCTCAGATTACATTTGTCAGTGTTTAGTTCAGAGACACCAACTGACCAAACTGTTATGCACTTTATCTTTTTAACTTCAAATGTTAAAAAAGGGGAATACATGCAAAAATAAACATATTCACTGAGATTAAATATATAAACTACACTCGATGATGTAATACAGTGGAGCCCGGCCTATTCTTAGCAAAGGGACATTTACTCGGCTGAAAATTAAATGTCACTCTTGTTATAGAAATGCCACTCTCCAGTTCATCACTTTGTCATCTTCAAGTAGTCAGCGAGAGGCTCGCTGCCTCTGCTGGAGGACTTGACCCCCATTTTACAGAAGCTTAACTTTAATATTTGATGGCTAAGCAGATGTTAGAAAGTAGGGACCTTTCTCTCTTTGACTGGCTGCAGTAAAACCAATAACCTCCGTCTTGATGCGGAGGACTCATTATTTATTTAAAAGGTCCACACTTGGATTTATGATGGAAGAACAAAGGTGCAGCCGACGTTGAGTGGGGAAGAGAAAAGCTGGAGCGCACCATTTGAGCTCGTGTTCCGTAAGTGCACGCGACGGCCTTCCACCCCTGAGTTTATCATCGCCTGTATCAGAAGCTGCGACAGTAACAATGAGGCAGGAGGAAAATGGCAACTTGCTGCGAAAGCAGAGGAGGGGGCTCGCGGACACGCTGACGATAATGTCAGGTTATGCAAAAACATGTTAGGCTATCAACACTCTGACACCTTAGAGTGACTCATTACCGAGCTTGTTTTCAAGTAGGTGCAAGGCTTGAGAACGGGCAACATCTCACTTGCGTGAGAGGCGATCACATAGAAGAGTGGGTGTGAGGTTGCTGGCAGCCGTGCCCACGGGTCACACATGTAGACGCGGGCTAATACGCATGTTCCTATGCGCAAACTTTAACCAGACATACCATACGCCCTTAACGACACTATGAACCATCTACATTTATAAGTAAGATGAGCAGTGATTCACTTAAACCTCCTGTGTGTCTCATTTTCCCTTACACTCTCAAAAGAGTAGTCTATGAATCATTGAGATTAAAACACTCGATGTGACGTGTTTATCTTTAAGTTTACCGGTACCACTGAAAAAGTGTCTTCTGTCTGCGTGAACGACGCACATCCTGCAGTTATGAATAGTTGGTGGTTTTGATGCAGCAATTTAGCAATGCAACAACAACAAAGGCTGCACAGACAAAAACAGCAACCGAGCAAATGCACCAGCAACGCAACGCCGACAAAATCCGCCTGCGCTGCATCTCGGCCGCAGACGCCGATTATAAATTAGCACTGGGCAACATCAAAAACAACATGTGATGTGTTGTTTTCTTTTTCTTTTATGGAACAAAAAAGCTATCTAAAAAAAAAGGCGATAATGGCAAAAGGGAGTCTGAAGCCTCTCTTTTATTTGAACCATCCTTTCTCGAATGCTAAAGCTCTACAAAGGTTTCTACGCAACAATCACTGGACAGGAAGCCCTTCTGAGCATCGGACTAGAAGACTGACATTGTTGCTCCCTTCTTCAGGAATGAGGCTATTTTCTCCTCCAACACCACTCTCTCTGTGGCGGTGGGGGGAGTGCAGTACGCAGAAGGCCATTAAAACATGAAAGCTCATTGCACGACTGTAATGGAAGCCCTTCCTGTGTGTTTTGTCTAATCAGGGAGGGAGAAGGCAGCAGAGAGACACACACTCCGGTTAGTGATCTGTCAGTGGGGGAGAAAGGAGGGCCCACTGCCCCGGCCCTCTCACTGCTGCGAGGTGGCCTAAGTGTAAAAAGACGGCGTCTGACCTGCTAGGACGATTCGCTCACTTCTCCGACCGAATCTCATTGGACATCATCTATCCTGCTCCCTGGGCGATCACAGCCAGACTAATGCTTTGGCAAGTCACATTTTGCACATTAGATAAGGAATTCAGAGACTACGTGCCTGCTGAAACTAAAAACGGCGGTAAACATGAAAACTGTCCACATTTTTCCACTTTGCATCTCCACCCTCTCCCTGTCCGCTCTCTTTCACTTTCTGTTTCCCTAACCTGCCTCACATGTCATCTTCAGATTCTGTTTTAAGATAGCACATTTGATGCTCAGCACACTTTGTTTACTCTAATTTCCCTACTTCCGATAAGCCTGTTTTAGCAGGATAAAGTTTCATTTAACTTTATAATGGCAAATCTTGAAACGTCACACCAGACTTCAGTCATTACTCTGATTACTTCAAACTCGATGGATACACCTGGTTAGTGCCACAGGTATCAAAAGCATGGCTATCAAACAGCAAAAAGCTGCTTTTATCTAAAGCTTCCAAATATATAGAACAGTAGAATAAGCAGAAGTGGCATTTACGGGCATTCAGTCATTTTCTCTCGCAGGTATGAGATGGAGCTAGTCTGGCAAAATGCATGGAAACGTGACATGTACCAACCTTAAATGTGATGATTCGAGAAACAGCATCAGAGTAAATTAATTGCAGACTTGGCAAACAAAGAACACCGTTTTTGTTTTTTTTTTACAAAATGTCAAAATAGTTCTAAACCAAAGCTTAACGTACTGTTCGTTTCTCACACACACACACACACACACACACATCTTTTAACTGAAGGCCTCACACGTGAATGAGTTTTGTTTTTTACCTTGGCACTGGAATCCTTGTTTTCCAAACCCCCTGTGAAAAGAAAGAAGGACAAATTGAACAGTTGCTCGTGCTCGCGCTCTTTCAAACACGTGTACACAGTAAATCCATTCATTCACCGGTACATGCATGCACGCGTACTGCACTAGCATTCATTCAACCCACGTGTTTCACGTTTTCCACGACTATTAAAGAAGAGCATTGCACGGTTCTTGGTATTTCATGTTTTGCTGAAAGCATTCATTGCCTATTAAGAGGTATTTTTCTGTCTATGGTGTGGATAAGCTTGAGTGACCTCGAGGAGCCCTGACCTCGACCCAGTCCAGCAACTTTCAAACAAACTGAAATGACAACTGCAACTGAACTGAGGCTCTTGTGGCTGAATTGGCGTGAATCACAGTTGTCTAGAATCACGCCAGTGGTATGGTTAGGTGTGCAGATCCTTCGTGCCCATGCTGAGTTTGTTCTTCTGCCGACTTGATCTGTGGTTAATCACAATGTCATTACAGAAATCCTCATCAATCAAAGCCCTCACGGAGAAGCTTTAACCTCATAAAACAAGCAACAAGCTGTTTGTCTGATAATCATGGTTATACGGAGCTTGTGCTTTGCACTAAGGAGTGGCGCTTAGCTGAACATAGGTCATTGTGTAAAGCTGTCAGTGCTATACTAGCTTTACACACAAAAAAAAATGCCCTTGGATGACACACCCACTAACAACAGAGGAGCAGTTTAACTCTGCAAAGCCGTCTGCAAGTTTCCTCCTCTTACAATTAAGATGGGGCATAAAATGTGAAAATGAAGGCTTTTTGGAACACTAACATAATGCAATTAAAGACCTGCTGCACAGACTGGAACCGCCTACTGTATATAGATGGAATGGGAGTATTTACAGCATTTGTAAACTTGTGTTTTGCCATGTTATCCAAATGCATTTCTCCTCATGAGTCACAAATGGGGAAACGACAAATGCAACATAGAGAAAACAATATGTGCCTCTACACGAGTGCGTTTCAGCTAAACAGGACGCGTATAAATCAGTCTATGTAAAGTTGATGAAGTGCTTTTCCAGTCCGGCTCTCTGTGGCAATTAATTGCAAAATAAAATAAAATAAAACACAGCAGCTTAAAATCGAAAATTCGAACAGGCCAACTACAGAAAGTGCCAGGAAGGGGGGACCTGTTACTCATTAGAACACTTCAAAGAAGTCCAGCCTTGGCTGGTCCAGCAGCGATGGGAAGCTTTTGGCACAGTTTTCATTGAAGTTGTTTCTGCCTTGCAGGAATGTGCTGCAGCTTTTACGTGGTCCTCACAGAGGGATCACAAACACGCTTTAACTACAGTGTTTCTTACTGAGCACTCTGCCATTTCGAAGGTTAACAGATTAATATAGAAAATGCAACATTAAAAGACTAAAAAAAAACATGAAAATGCAAAAAGTCTGACAATAATACAACAGACTGGAATCCCTGGAGAGGCGTGGAGCTGCTAGGAAGGGTTATGACGACGTTTGTGCTCCTGCGCTGACTCTCCACTAGTAATAAAGTCTTTAGGAAGTGTATGGATCGCAGGATTATGAAGGGAAAAGTTAGCCTGCAGTTGTGTTACATCATCGAGCAGAGTAAAGGCTCTGTACTGAAGTTATCCAATATGCAACA
>VUQR01001289.1:10050-22460 GCA_015108515.1 Hemichromis elongatus
CTTATTTTCTAGTATAACTGAGTTTAGCCATTCTTTCAGATCACAGATACCAGATTAGGTGACACTGAGGAGGAGTGCCAAAGGTTCGTGTCCTCAACTAAAGATCAGCCAAAAAATCTGAATGACTCTGCACACAAGATTAGTGAAGGGTGAGGGCCTTTACGTATTCTTTTTAAGCTAGAACTAGAGCTTCTTTTAGAGGTTCAGGTTGCCCTTAGATGTGTGAAATGTTTGGCTTTAATGCAAGATTAAGGTAATCTACAAACAATTTCTTATACCTTTATAAAGATGGTTGGGAACCATGTTTTTCTGTGTCTAGCCAAAATTCAGAGGATCAGTGCTTGGGAGATGGTGGGAATATCAATTTTCTCCTGAGTGCAGAGCAGCTGACTTTGCTCAGTTCAGTGCGGCTGGCAAGAGTGACGATTGAGTCTCTGACTGTACCTGCTGGCAGCTCAACCACAACACCCAGAAAAACCTCAAATAAAGGAAAACCACCTCGGCCATTAATTGCCAGGAAATGGTTAGCAAAACATCTAAAATCTTGACAATAATAATACGGTAAAGCAAATCACTGACTTTATTATAAAAAAATATGAATTATTGGGGACAAATCCATATGTCATTTTCTTCTTTTAGTACATATTTTGTTGAGTATTCGTTCCCAGTGACTTCAAATCGACATGATTGCAGTAAGGCGAGTCGAGACGGGGAAGTGACCAGAGCTGTTTCCAGTAAAGTCACAGGAAGAGGTATGACCAGCGAGAATCTGCTTTAAGGAAACCAACCCAAGTAAAAAGTACTGCTTGTGCTGCTTCAGGTTTGTGACTGACAAGTACTCTGTTTTTCAGTGGTGAACTTCCATCATGTCTCTGTGTTTCCTGTCAACTTCAGTACAGCCACAGTTGACCAGTGGTGGAGAACTGATCTGATTTTCAAGATTTACTCACGAAAGAGTGACCAAAGGAAAGTAAGTACCTTCAGGCTGACTATTAGTAATTTGATTTTGTTAAAATTTGTCAGTTATTCTATGATAGGTAAGCCACTGTTTTTCTTGACAAAAGCTTTACATTATCATTATTATTATTAATTGGTTGTTTTGAAGTTAAAATATTTTTGACCTACACATTTCAGACAATAACACAAGTGTGATTAAAATATTGAAGAGTTTGTTATTATAGTTCTAACTTGTTCTGCAAACAAATGGCTGTGATTCCATTAAATATCAAAAAAGATAATTGTTGTTTTATGCTCAGTATGTATTAAATAACTACATTCTGTGTTTCAGCCTGTTGCCATTGGTAAGGCAGCTCATTCACTGCGCAGTCTGCTGCAGAGTGATCAGCTGAGTCAGTCTGTCGTGTTGCCTGTTCAAAGAGAAGAGAACAGTGAAACACAGGAGATTGGACCTCTCAAGGTAATATATTTTCATTGGCTTGCTTCTTTTACTCAGGAAGTAATGTTGGAAAGTAACTGTCACGGAAGTAATGCTGATATGTTTTGCAGGTGTCACTAGAACTTGGAGCACACAGTAAAGGTTTCTTCTCTGAAAAAAGTAAAAGTAAGCTGACTTGGAGAGACATGTCACCATCACAAAGTCCAGAGAGACAAACCAGCCTCAGAACTCACCATGCTACCAATGGCAGGGAGGAGTTACCGGCTTGTTCTTCAAAAGAAGCCAGGCTGAATGTTTGGACACCTCAGAGACCCTCCAGGGAACCTGCTCCTATTTCCAGCTATCAAACATCTCCTCCTAAATTGTGGCAGCAGGTGGAGGAGGAGCCTGAGGTCCTGCTGCATGCCTTACTCATGGTACCAGATGGGAAGAACTTTAACTGTGGGCCTCTGCAGGCTCCAAATGTTTATTTGAACTGTAAACTGTTTTGGTGTGATGAGCCGGCAAGATCTGTTGTCAGCTGGGGTCAGGCAAACCCTACGTTTAACTTTGTTCAGGTAAGTGCTGAAGGTCCATTGTTCTCACCACATTTAAAGCTTGCTGCCTGGCTTTGTACGTCATTGAGTCATTGGAATTATCGTATTTATGAAGGGAAATTACTATAATATTTTTGCAAACTGAATTCACAAAACAGAAGACATAAAACTTACTAGTTCTTTTCAGTCTGTTTTCTGCTCCAGGATCTACAAACAGTTTTTTGCTGTTTTTTGTACCGGAGTATGTGGGTCATGAAGAGGTTTTTGTTTTTTTGTTTTTTTCATTTTTGAGTGTTGTTTTAAAAGCTTTACATATTGTTACAGGGTTTTTTTTGTTTTGTTTTGTTTTGTTATATGCCAGATACTGTGCTATCCTACTATAAACCATTAGTAAAATGGACATCTGAATAAATTAGCATAAACTAGTGTTAGAAAGTAGTCCGTGGCTTCACAAGAGTAGTGATTTACACGTTTGTTTATCATGGGAAATCCCTGGTTTAAGACCAGGAGGAGACACAAATCATCCTGGGATTTCTTCAGTAAATGCGTCTGACATAAAAATCAAAGCATACGTTAGTCTGTTTTAGCTTGCAGGCTTTTTCTTTGTTGCATCAATTAAATCTGCATGAATGCAACAAACAGACACTTCCTAATTAGTGCTAAGTAAATCTAGATTTGTAAAATAGATGATTTTTTTATTGTTGTTATTATTATTATTATTATTTCATTATTTTTTCAACATATTTTATGTTCCGGGCTATGAAATGTTCATGCTTTTTTTCAGTCAGGCATTTTGAGTTGTGGGTCTCATTGGTGATTTCTCAGTGACTGCAGCTTGATCTAAATACACTCTTTACGTTTCTCTGTTTTAGGTGACACCTGTGGCCTTAACAGCTAAGCTGCTGGAGAGGATGAAGAATAATATGATGGTCATAGAAGTTTGGCAGAAGACTAGAAGCTCCGGGCAGGATCGACTCCTTGGCCTAGTTAAATTACCTCTTCATCAGTTCTACATGTCATTCAGGTAAGATAAGTAAACAATAATATAAGATAATTATGAAATATTACAGTTGCTACCTGGTCAGTTGACCATTTATTTGTTTGCAAGAAGTATCTCTGAGTTTTGACTGAAGAAATTAGTTAAATGTGACTGCTACTCTATTTGTGACTGGGAATTATATTTTGTTATTTTGTCCATTTTTTTTAATATTTATGTACCAAATTTTTGAGAATGTTATCCACTGATTAACAATGGTGAATATTATTTAGCTGACAGTCCTATAAATTAGAATCACAGTAATAATATCTGAAAATATCGGGAAAACTTTTAGCATCTCAGGTTTACATACACCAAGAATGTGTTGTAAAAGGCAATTACCCTACATTCTATTGACTTTGTGGATTATACGACAGAGTATAGTACGTACTAACATGTTTACTAAAATATGTCTGTCCTCTTCAGGGATCCAAAGATCACCCACCTCCTCCTGCAGGCGCAGTACCCTGTTTTAGGGGTGGACTGCTACATGCCTGTCATTGATGTGTTCTCAGGGAGCTGTAAAGGAAACCTCAGGGTTGTTTTGGCTATGGGCCAATCAGAGCAGATACTTTCCCTCCAGCGCACAAGAGATGAAGAATATGAATCGTTGTCTCATCTTGTGAAACCAATTCATCTGCGTGATCTCCAGCCACATTCACAAACAAAGGTTGGTGTTAACATTGGCTGTGCAATACTTGTCCAATAGATTATTGCTGCCAGGCTTGTTGTTTTTTTTTTTTTTTATAGAAAGTATAGAGAAAAATTCCACTTTAAATATTTTTTTAACTTAAAACCTCATGACTCATGAATATAATTTGGTAGAGTAAATGTTCATGAAAATGTTAACACCAAACTTCACAACTTGTTTCACAACTTTCTTTCCTTAATGTGTTGGTATGAACACAAACAAACATTAACTGCTTTGCTCCCTCAGGTGACTGCAGCACATGTAGAATCTATGAGAGAGCATGTTTTTGTGGTACGGGTGGAGAGGGTCAGTGGGGTGACTCCTCTGCAGTCCACAGTGTGGGGTGAGGCAGACTGCTACATCCAGTACAGCTTCCCCAGTCAGGAGGGCAACTCTCCTGCAGACATGGACCAAAACCTCATAGAGAGCAGTAAGGCCACCTAATCATTTCAAATCTTCAACATAAGATGTTTCTATTCCCTGTGAATCATTCCAAGCTTAATCACATCCCAACAGCTGTGAACCTGAAACCATTTCGTACCACCACGACACTCTGTGTTCCTGATCCGGTGTTTGGTCACACAGAGACTCATGTGCTCCTGGCTCCTGAAGGAGTTCCTGTCCAGAGGTTGCTACTCAGCTCTCTCTCAAGTCAAGGTCTGAGCAGCGGCGGAGGCATCCAGTTTGAAGTGTGGTGCAGGTTTGTGGATGCTATTTTGTCATCCATGTATCATATTTAAACTAGAAATAACATAATGAAATGATCTGTTCCACATTTAAAATGCTGATAATAAGCCTAGAATTTTTACCCCAGGATTAGTAATGTCTTGGCTTCCTGTTTGAGCTGAAGTGCACAATGTAAAAATATGTTTTAAATTTTACTTAAGGTTTCATCAGGAACAAGGAGCATAGAAAACTTTATTTCCTTGGCAGCTTTTGTAAATTTTGTTTCATTTCATAAATCTGGTGCATTTTTTAAAGTTTTTAATCAGTGAGTATCATACTGTTAAGGAAAATACTTATTTCCAAATACTGATTTGTGCATATTGGTATACAGGTCTGCAGCATTACTCTTTAGTGAAGTTCTTCTCAAGCAGCAGGTGTGTGTACAGACAACCAAGTGTAGTGGAGGCAAGACAGAATTTTGGGATCCACTAACTTAAAGCAGCATTTATGTTAAAGTAATCAGTCTTGATTGCAACTATCTCAACATGCACTTATTTTCTTTTCTTTTTTTTATTAATATAATGTCTCTCTGTAGATATTACTATCCAAATGTAAGAGATCAGCTCGTAGCCAGAGGAATGCTTCCGCTGTCCAAGCTGTGTGCCATGGTCACCATGCAGAGACAACATCCTGACGAGGCTCAGATGTTCTCTCTGCCTCTAATTCCCAGGACGGAGATGCCCACAGCACACCATCCTCAGCCCTCAGGTATACGCACACAATCACGCACGTATGCAAATAGGAATATATACATATAGGCAGTATCTGACTGTAAGGGGTTTCGTTTTTGTAGGACTTTTAGATGTTTGCATTCGATACAAGCACAGGCCTGTGAGACCTGAAGGACGCACTGGAAGAGGAGTTGCCTCTCGTGTTGTGACACTCGTGATTCAAGTGCACAGAGCATGTGGTCTGAAGGCTGCCGCAAGGTATATCACTACCACTGACCTCTGGACAATCATGTTTTTATTTAATCTACGTAGGATAAAACTCATTAATTAAAACATATTTTCTGGACACCTGCTCGCTTTGATTAAAATATTTGGGTTAGGATGTAGGATTAGGAGCTGATGATGGGCACCAAATCTACAGTTGTTGGGACTCTGCTGTTTAATTTTTGTTCATTCTGAAATTGGTGGCAAATTTCATCTGATCAAAATAAAGAAGAAATGAGGGAATACTTTTATGTGTATTGAAACCATAATGCCTAAATTTAATTTAGAAATACTGTCTCTGCTATTTCAGGATACTATCAGAACAAGACGAGAGGTTCAGCTACTTCGTCGGTGTTGGTTTGAACACTTTCATCACAGTCCAGCTTTCTTTCTTGCCCGAGAGTGAAAGGAGGTGCACCCGCACAGCAGCCAGGACTTTCTGCCCCGAGTTCGACCACCACATGGAGGTGTCCTGTGATCTGCTTGCTCAGACCAGCAGCGGAGAAACCTTGAGCCTGGCTGAGCAGCTGGAACAGGCTTCTGCTGTCTTCACTGTCTGGAATCGAGACAATCGTAAAAGTTTAAGTGAGCTCAATGCACTCTTTGTAAAATTAAGTCATTCTCACATCTAACTTGCCTGAAGTATATTATGTTACAGTTTTCTGATTATGTTTAACTTGAAACCAATAGTAATTTATTTTATTTTTCATTTACCTTTTCTTCACCTGAGCCTTAGAGAAATTGTCTTAGTTTTTTTTTGTTTTTAATATTACCAGTATAGATATTAAAAGTCATCATCCCATTAGCCCTAGTTTATAAAGACTGTTGTACACCATTTAGCAGTGAGATAAATATAAATGCATTGAAAAAGTAAAAGCGCTGATCCTGGATGTGACATTGGAGGATACCTTTACTTTTTGGCAGCATTATGTCAAGTTTTCTTATTATATGCGTATTTGAAATGTTTGAAACATTATTGTTTATAGCTTATTTTTGGTATTTGTTTCTAATATTTATTTTGTCCTAATTTTTATTTATTTATTTATTTATTTTTTTGTGTAGGTGTGAACGTTTCCAAACCTAAAGATTTACTGTTGGGGGCTGTGAAAATACCTCTGTCTGAGCTCATCAACAAAAGGACAGGTATGTTGGGCTTAAAATAGTTAAAGCAGTTATTTGTTGTTGTTTTTTTGTAAAGACTTTGTCAGAGTGTTTCTTTTTCCACATATGAAGGGATTTCTGGCTGGTTTGGAGTTTATATAAGTCGGGAAACAAGTTCTTCTGAGCACCAGCACATCTTGGTCGGAGGCCTCGAGCTTTCCATCAGCTTCGCTCATCACTCTGATAGAGAAAGGGTCATTAAAGCTGCTCAGGGTTTAGGCTGGGAAAATAACCTGACTGACATTGCAATGATGCACAATGAGGAAGAACTGTTTCAAGAGAGCATGAGAAAACTCTCTCTGACCTTTACCATGCCTAAAGTGTGGCTACCTACCCACTGTTTGCTGCTACCTGGCCACAGTGAGCTGCAGCGTTCCACCTACTGCTACATCAGGTACAAGTTCTATGACAGAGACGCCTTCTGTTCTCACCTGAAACACCCGTCTGTCGATGAGGGAGTGGAGGAAGGCCAGGCCACAGTGAGTTTTGAAGGAAGTAGGACTGTTGAACTGAGAAGTACGCAGCCTTTAATGTGGTATCTACGGGAGGAGAAGCTGGAGGTGCAGGTGTGGGTTGCCTTTAAGAAAAACAAAACCAGAAGGCCCAGTGACGCAGACCGACTGGTGGGCTCAGCATTCGTCGATCTGTCCTCGCTCGCAAAGACTTCCAAGCAGAAGCTGATGATTAGTGGTATGAACTAACTACTTAACATTGCTTTAGTTAATCATCTCTATAATTCAGTGTGTAATAAGTTTTGTATTTTCACAGGAGTCTATCCTCTGTTCAGGCGCTCAGCAGCAGATCTACAAGGAGCAGCTCTCAGGGTACGCATCACTCTGACAGGAGGTTCAGATCCAGGAGAAATGCCTGCTAGTTCTGAGACTCAGGTGGACTCTGACAGTCAGGAGGAACTGTTATCAGAGGACATGGAAGAAAGAGATCAAGTCCTTTCTCCATCTACACTCAGGAAATCATCAGCACAAAGCAAACACAAGTATAAATCCTCCAGAGCCACTCCAGACATCTCATCTGTGCAGCACACTGAACCGAGTACAGATGAATCTTTCCCTGTGACAGTGACAGTGGATCAGGCCATGCACCTGAACCTGAAAGGTGTGACCTGATGTCTTGTGCCCTTTTTTTATTCCTAAAAAAAAACCATAGAGTTCACTAAGGACAGCATGTTTGTCTTTTCTGTCAGGCTGTCCTCTCACAGAACGCAGTGAAGGGATGCCATGCTGCTGCGTTTCATACGTCACTGCTGACTCTGCTGAACCAGTGTCCACAGCTGTAATAGCTAACACAGACTCCCCTGTGTGGGACCATCAGCATGAGTGCAGGTCGAGTAACTGCAGACCTCAACTTAAATAACCTACTGATTAAACATCAGGCTAATGTGTTTGTTTCCAATTTCCAGGCTGTCAAAGCAACTGCTGGTTGATCCACAACAATCCCTTGTGTTTAAAGTCTGGCATAAAGGAGGTACAAAAACATGTTTCACCCCATTATTTGTGTTGCTATAATCTTTTTGATGGATTAATTCATTCATGGTTCATTTTGCTTCCATAGAGCTGGACAGGGTGATTGGATTTGCCTCTGTAGACCTGTCCCCTTTAGTCTGTGGCTTCCCATCAGTGTGTGGTTGGTACAACATCACAGATTTTGGCGGCCAGTGTCATGGCCAGCTTAAAGTGTCCATCACTCCACTGAAGGGGGTCCAAGATTTACGCTGGCAGAGACTATCTGTGAGTGAGGAAGCTGCCAAAAACTCATCGGTGAGAGAACTCAGACTGCTTGAACAGATTTTTTTTACACTTGATGGCTTTCTCAAAATTCGAAACAAACCAGAAGGTGTTTGTCTGGCAGGGTTTGTTCCAGGCCTTTCCTCTCAGCTACCAGACCACAGCCACATACAGCAGCTTTCCTTCTCACATCAGCAGGTTCCCTGAGCAGAAGATCTCGTCACCCGACCACACGGACAAGCTTTTCTCTGAAAGGTTTTTATTCACACCAGAGTTGTGCTGATCATCTCTTAGAATATTTGTGGCCAGTAAGGCAATGGCAGATGTTCATCGGCTGTGTTTCATATTTTTTATGGTCCTTATTCCTGAGAACCAGTTTCATAATTGTGTATCACTAAGTTTAGACACACTGAGGACTGAAAAACTTTAGGGCAGGTTTTTGTATATCTACCATGAGAATGTGTCTTGAGCCTCCCCTCATTTCTTTGTATTTAGTCACGAAAATCAGAAATATACACAACGATTTGTTGAAATGTTTAAACTTGGAAACAAACAATTTAGGCAAAATAACCCCTGAATTTTAGGGTTTAGGGTACTTTCTTCATTCAATATTCCATCAATTTTGTCGAGATCCCCAGCACCACTGAGTAAAATGCAGGTCAAAATCATGACACCGCTGCAGCTATACCTATTTCCTGACCTCTTCTCTGCATATTGACAATGATTTGAAAAGTAAAACTTCAAATTTACACTTTTCATTCCACTTGTATAATTTGGCATACCTCTGTTTACCTTAAGAATAGCCTCTTGACATCCCCAGAGACCACTTCTTCCTTTGTCCCCTGTTTGTCCAGTTTATACGAGTTTGTTAAGGACACACTGCACATCATGCTGGAAATTGGACCTTTACTAAGTCTTAGAGTAAGACAGAGGCAGCTGATCTATTTTAGAGACCCTTAAAGATAGCAGCAAAAAGAAGAAAAATATTCATAGATCAGTGTTAAGTGGCTGAACATTAAAAAAACACCCCACACATTTCTTTGAAAATGGTCTGGACTGAAAATTTAAAGTTTAAAGCAACCAATGTCCTTTAGAAACCTTTGGAAAAACCTGGAGAACTATTGTACAAGACAATTAAAAAAAATTACAAGTCTGACCGCTTTGGAAACAAAATATAAATAAATGAGTGTGGCATAAGTACTGTGTATAATATTGTGTTTGTGCAATGAGGATTCATTTGTTTTCCCACCACAAAAGTCACAAAACAAAACAAAAAAAAGCATCTGCTATCAGATTATTTTAAACATTGGTATTGGGACAATACTGGTGCTTCAAAGAACCAGTCCTTCATTTGTTTTATTCATTCCCACGTGCTGAAATATAGTCTGCAACTGTATTTAACTGTTATTGTAATGCTGCAGGTCCAGTGAAAGTGACCGTCATTCTGAGCACATGGACAATGTACGTCTGTACCATCAAAGTCTGCAGGAGCAAACAGCGTCTCAGTCTGTTCACAGCAGCGGTGCAAGTGACATCAATCCTTCCAGCTCGATCCTGTTCTCAGCACTCAGGTACCAGTTTTTAGACACTGCGTTGTTGAACCATTTATATGACTGATGCAGAACCTGAGATTTGTTTCTTTTCTTACAGGAAAAAACTGAGTGAGCTCGACAGCATTCAGAAATATTTCAGCCGCAAACTTTCAACTCCTACATTCCCACCTATGCCGGAGCAGGAAAGTCACAATAAACACGAGAAACGGAGAGACTCGGAGTACAGCTCATCTCAGCTTCTACTAAAGTCAAACCAGTTAGTCGGAGAAGTCCACAACATCATCAGTGGTGAGCTCCTCCATTTACTTCTAAGATCTTAGAGACGGTTGTGGTCAACCAATGAACTGCTGCTCTTAATACAGCTTTCTTGACCACTTTCAGTCAGGTTTTCGTTGATTTAATTCAACTGAAACGGCTCTTCTGAGAGCATCAAATAACATTTTGATGCAGAGCAACAGAGAAACCATTCTGTGTTGCTCATGTTGGACCTTACCTCAGCTTTTGATACAGTTGACCATTATATTCTGCTCGATAGGCTAAAGTGCTGGCTCGGTGTATCAACATTTGGCTTGGAGTGATTGTCTTTATACCTGTCTGACAGATCATTTTCTGTAGCTACTTCTGAGTACAGATCTCCCCCTTATCCAGTTCATTTTGGTGTAGCTCAAGGTTTCTGTTTTGGGGCTTGTGCTGTTTTTATTGTGTTTGCTCCCCTTTGGGCACATTCTGTCAGCTTTTAAAAGCCAGTTAAAAACAAATCTTTTTTGCTTTTTTTATGCATGGTTGGCTCTTGTGAAGCACTTTGTTATTGTACATCTTGAAAGATGCTATATAAATAAAGTTTTAGTTACTTACTTAATTACTAATAAGCTGCTTTTGCACCACAGGAACTTTTCGTAGGGACTGCAGGGTTTCGTTTAAGTCTCTGCCCAGAGGATTGCATTTTTAAAGATTAATTTGGCTAAGGCACTGAATGTTTACCTTACACATTAAACAATAAAGGGAATATATGCATATTTTGATCGTCCGGAGGACGACCCATGGTGCTGTAGTCTCAGCAATCTCAGTCTGCTGCTGCTGAAATTGTTATTTAGATGAGCTCATTAATACAGTTCTTCTCATATCCCATTATATTTATTTTATATGCAAATTATATTGATGTTAATAACTTCTTCTGTGTGAGCCAGACAAACTAAAAAGATTCAGCTCTGGGTTTAGATGCATGTTGCGTCCATGTGCGTTTCTCAAACTTTGGTTCTTTACACAGGTCTACAACGACACCGCTTGGAAACTATTCCTTCAAACCCACAGAGTAGCTCAACAGTGTCACCTGTTGGGGACAGCAATACACAAGCCATCAATGAGAGAGCATCCAGTCCTCACAGAGTTTCACATTGTTCCCCAGAAGTCACGTCTCCTTTGCCATTTGCACTAGCAGAAATGTCTGAGGACCTCACAGACTCTGAGCCTGAGGAAGAAAAGGACAGACGAAGTTGCAAGGCTAACATGGCTGAGAGTGATGAAGAAGAGACAGGTTGCAGACAAGAAGAGGAGGATGATGTGGATGAGGAGACAGATGAGGATTATGAGGAGGTTGTAGTGAAGCTGAGGCCTTTAAATGAGGTGACCTCTTTAACGGACAAAACCAGTCCCTGGACCAGCATCTTGTCAGATCCTGAATTGGCCTCTCTAGAGAGCCTGGAGGCACCAGAGGACCTGGAGCTGAGTGAAGATGAGGGCGAGAAAAATCTGTTGGTAAATATGGAATCAGGTCATCCCAGTGGGAAGCACAAGGGAGAGGAAAGTGACGACCACTACAGCTTAAATAGTTCCACAGGAGATTCCTCAGACCTGGAGAGAGGTGATAAAACATCGCAATATGCTGGAGATGAAAGACGACAACAAGAACTCAACAGCCCTAACAAGATGTCACATGACACAAATTCATCACCAGCTAAACGGAACACCACAGACACCCACAGTGTTTCTGCCTCCTCAGATGAGCCACACCTCCAACAGTATCCTTAAATGTGTTTCAAAATTCATTTGTGACTGTTAGGCTATGATGTTTGTATTTGCTTTTCAGTGATTCATTGTAAAACTTGTTCAAGGTGTGTAAATGCTTCAGCTTGTGTGGAGTCTTTAGGGGTTTTATTTCAACTTTCATCTTAACAATGTAGAGATGAAGGAGACTGACAGGAGGGAGGTACGAAAATGCTCCTGCTGAGCAGGCTGAACATAAACTCACACACACTAAATCCCACGTGGATGCTCACAGTCTGTGTATGACCTGCATCGCTACAGTTGGAACATTAGATAACTCGGACATAATCACAGGCCTAACAGTCATTTTCACAGGTCCACAAAAATCCCAATAGATCTCATTCATTCCTCAAAAATACCTTAAAATTACTATTGGGTTTTTGAATTCATCTTTCAAAATGTTTTTAAAATGCCAACAAATAACAATAATAATAATAATAATACATTTTATTTGGGGCGCCTTTCAAAGACCCAAGGTCACCTTACAAAGAACAAAATTAATAAAAGGAACAATAGTCATAAAATACATAAATACATAAAATAAGTTAAGATTGCAAAACAGAGCTTGGCAACAGATAGAATCATCATTAA
>VUQR01001294.1:0-11996 GCA_015108515.1 Hemichromis elongatus
AAATACGCTGCCAGAAGACATTGTGGATGTAGAAAGAAAAACCATAGCATTAGTAATTTATGTGTCACCTACAATCCTTGTTGAAATGGAACAGATTTAGAGCATCCTGGCCAGACATCATCTTCTCAGGATAAAACCACGTGTCTGTCTTTGATTGTCCCTAATAACTCTTGCTGGCAATAGCTAGTGGATCATATGAGATTTCTGTATTCTAACAATGCAGCACGACCAGCCTGGCATCCCACATTTGGGTGCGACATCCTTGTTAATACCCTCAGATTAATGTCAAATTATCTACACTCCCTCACTAGTGTTGCACCGGTCCATCTCGCCTCAAGCTAAATATCGAGGCATTGAATGTGGAAGTGCAGAGCTTTTTCTGGCATTGATTGACACTGAGAGATGGAGCCAGTCTGCCTCTAGCCCCCTTTCCTTCTGTTATTCTTTTCTGCTCACCCCCCCAGTCTTCTTTTCTCTCAGTCTCCCATATGTTTCAGCGAGCTGGACAGATTTGGGCAATCAGACAGCCACCATTGTGTTGCTGTCGGTATGAATAGAATGCGTGGAGAGACACATTGCCATTATGTAGTGACGATACGTTGCTTCTCCTTTTTTTCCTGTCTCTTTCACGGTGAATTTTGCTCGCCCATGTCTCTGTCTGTCTGCCTGTGTCTCTCTCTCTCTAGGCTCTTAATATATGTCCTGCTTTGCCTGGATGAATACCTAACACTCTACTTTAAAACAAGGGTGAAAAACTGAGTGTGGCAAGTCAGGCTGAGGTGTCTTTTGGCATTTGGCAGTACTGTGCTCTATCCACAATGTTTATGACTGATATCTCAAACCGAGAAAGAGCTGAAGATTTTATATACATGACCAAGCGGACAACTTGATGTTGCCGCTTATAGTTTGTCATACCTTTGGAAATACTTAGTTTGTAAAACTGACAGAATAACTCTTATAACTCTTGTAAAGATCTTAAAAGTGACAGAGAATGTCTCTTATAAGGTAAATCTTTAAATTTACCTTATGAAAATAGTACAAGGTCTCTTAATTTAATTAAATAGCCTCTACAGAATTCCTATAGACTTTGTTAATTTTAAATTAAGTTTAGTTTAGTTTCTGTTACTTCCTGTTTTATTTTGAAGGCTATTCCTTCATGTGGCTCTCTCTACCTTTTCCTTCCTTCATTTATTTTAGTATCTGAAGTTTTTTTCCCTTTATCTTTCCAGTTTCCCACCATTTTCCTGTGTCACTAAAGATCAATTTATTTAACTACCTCTTTTTTAAGTATATCTTTATGTCTGTCAACTAAAAAAAAAAGCCTGAACAATGGAAACTAGCATCATATTAGCATATCCAAAACACGAGGGTTCATGACCCTTTCAGCTGCAGAAATGCTGGCAGACCACTGAGTTTGCCCATATGCATGTTTCAAAGGATTAGGGAAATATCTGTCACAAATATTGTGGAAATTTAGTTTTGCCAGCATGCTGTATGACTTTGGATGACTTTCCGCTCCAGCCCACTCACCTCACTGTGGTTGCATGACACGTGTCAGACTGTAGTGATACTTTAGTCAGCAGCTTATTCTGGCTTTCCCTAGCAGCATGTTGGTCATGGTGTGTGTTCCAGCCATGGCCTGTTAGTTTATGTGCCATGCAAAACAGACTGCAACTCTGTGTGAGAAGCCTTCCTTTTGCCACCCCAAAATCCATGCCATAGTAAGGAAAGGACACCATTTTTGCAATCTCGCTCACTGTCCTTACTCAGATACAAAAAGTTTCTCTCCTGAAGTTTTTGTTTGTTTCAGAAGCTCAATTATAATAGTTTCAACAGTTTATTCACCTGCTCCCAAAATGCACTTACTTTGTTTGGTGCAAAACATTCATTTTTTCATCGATGTATGCAGAAGAGCTTTTCCAAAACCACAAGACACTGAACTTTGAGGCACATGGACGTGGACTGTGTAACCACTTCTGTCATCTTGGATGATATCGTCAAGGTTTGGGATAAACAAGATAAATGCTTGGATTCAATCTGCTTTGTGTCAGCAACTCAGTCTGCTGTTGGTGGAGTACTGGTGTGGGTGGTATTTTCCTGACACACTTTGGAGCCCTTATTATCAGTGATGATTGAGCATCATTTAAACATCACAGCCTACCTGAGTATTATTGCCAACCATGTCCTGTCCATCCCTTTATGACCACAGTTTTAACACACCATGTCACAAAGGTCAAATCAACTCAAAGTGATTTCTTAAACATGAAAATGAGTTCACTGTAATTAAAAGGCCTCCGCAGTCTTCAGATCTTTGTCTAATAGAGCAAGTGCAAATGACAGAACTGCAGCAACTGTGTGATGCTATAATGCCAATTTGGCTCATAATCTCAGAGGAATGTTTCAGAATCTTGTTAAATCTATACCATAAATATTTAAGGCAGTTCTGAAGGCACAAGGGGAAGGCACAACCCAGTACTAGCAAGATGTACGCAATAAAGTGGCTAGTAAGCAAATGCCGTGTTAACTGTCTAGTGCAAATTGGTCATACACTGCAGGTGTGGGTGTGAGCGCTAATTGTTGACTGTGCCTCTGTGTTAGCCCTGTGATTGATTGGCAACAAGTGTGCTCCCCGCCTCTCGCTCAGTGTCAACTGGGATATGCTCCAGCTTCCAACTGTGACCCTCCAAGCAGGGAAAGCTAATGATGTGCTACCATCAGTTTGCTCTAGGTATTGCTCTGTTATCTAGATAGTGCGGTTGTGCCCGTAGTGCCTCTATTTAATCACAGCAGTATTTTTATTTCACTTGATGATTAGCTAGTTGAGTCCTAACATGCAGGCCAGCTATCTCACCGTTTGATGTAAAGTGGTTTCTACACAATCGCAGCCCAAGTTCACAGAGATTATCCAAAATCAATAGATGTTCTAAGATGTGTAACCAGAGGTACTGAATTTCAAAGGGCAATTTTTAGTGGAAGAAGGTTCCAGAGGGGCAACAACATTATTGACTGCGGATATGGAAGGTTGATTCAGCCATGACACTACAAGCAATCTGTGTCCCTGAAATTGCAATAATCTTATTTTGTGTGTTTTTTCTTTACTGTCATCAGATACATTTCTACGTCTTTTCAATTTTTTTTCTTATACAAAATAACCATACACTTAACACATAGGGTTTATTTTTGAACATCACTTGAATTATTCTTAGCATTATGCTTTTACCAGCCCACAAGCGTGCAGTTAGAGAAAATATCATACCTTCCATGTGCTTTTGTGGCATAGAGTGCCAATATGAGCAAACTGAGCGAGGGTAATCCTGTGGTTTTCACACCGGAACGGCTTCCCCGTCTGTATCACACCTTCTGCTAGCTGTTAGCCCCATGGAGAGAGGGAAATGGTGACTTTAGGCATATGATTTTTCATGGACACAGTCAAGGCAGGAAGTACCATCTGCATATGAGGTTCCACTTGTTTTTCTCTGCACTCTGACTGTTTTATTAAATTATCTATAGCTGTTAGATGCTTTCTTTTTGATCAGCACTGCACTCACATTCTGTTTATGCTTTTTTGGTGGATTGCAAATAAAACTGTAATAGTCGGGCCCAATAGCTTTAAAGGTCTATATAATTTTTTTTTATATGCACTAAATGTATTTTTGAGACAGTACGATCACTGACACAAGATCCTGTTTGTGTCTCTACCACATTGTTAATGCAGAGCCCACTTTTCATAGTAGCAGCTGTTGTAGTTATCTGTCACAGCCACTAGGTGGATGCTATATCTGGACAAAGCAGTGGCTTTGTGGAGGATTTTCCTATATGTAAACTGTGATGGTGTGAACCAGTTGCATGGTGCTTCTGACATAGTGGGGGCGATTACAAAAAATGTTGTATGCTCTGCATTTGTGCTCTGAGTGAAAAGTGTTAGTAAATCTTCCCAGAGTATCCTCTATTATCATACAAGCATCTCCAGCCAGGAAGCCTGTATGTGTGCATATAGGTGTGTGAAAGGAAGAGACAGTGAACCTCCAATGTTTCTACAAACACAATCACTTGCATGTACATGTTCATCTACATGTGGGCCTAGTTCATCCCTCACCTTCCCACTACTCTGAGGCAAAATGAAGTCTGTCTGCCAGTGAATGTCTATTGTGTAGTGCTAATGTGATAGCAGAGATTAGCATTGTAATCCATTTAGCATAGAGCAGCTAATCCACTTTATTACTGTTGAAAAGGAATCTGATAATATTGGCTAGCACCAGTGTGGCTGACTTAATGATTTGAGGCTGATGAAAAAAAAATACTTTAAGATATATTCATAATTACTGTCTCTGATAATGAATCTAGGATTAGTAGGTTCATAACAAACCATGTCATTAATTTTAGCACTTCATCAAGAAAATAAAAATGGTATAGGAGTATGCTGTTTTGTTTGTTGTGTCTTTTTGTGTATAATTATAAAGGACTTTTCATGCACTGAGTGGATATTTTATATTAATTCTTCCAAGAGCAGAGTTTCATATCAAAGAAGATGAAGACAACTCTGTTTTAAAAGCTACAACCCCTCTGTATGTGCCAATTATTGTACAAACAACACCACTGGTCCTTGATTTAAATCAGTCTTTCTCCCTTGTGCGTTCCCCTCTGGTCCCAGTGTGACTAAACCAGCTAGCGTTGCATTCTTGCAGACGTGCTCCGTGCTCCCTGGTGGCTCGTTTGTTTTGTTGGTGGTCAGATTGAGGGATAATATACAGGAACTTCCCCTTGAAGCCCCTTTGCTCCTTGGTGACTGTGGATCTGTCCCAACACAATAAAACTCTACATCCAGTGACCACTATAGACTGTCAGCCCTTTAACTCTACACACCAAATGACTTGAGGCCTTATTATATGGTGTTGAGGTAAACTGATACATGTTTCCATGTACGCACATGCACAAATGAATGCTGTGCGTATATGCTTAGCACCTAAAATTAACACCCCCAATTGGGCAGATTAGATAACCCCACCTGCTGAATTGAGCTCTGGCTTACAAAAAAGTTTCTTTCTTCTTGCCTCCTTCTCTTCTTTCTTTCTCTCCTATTTGCCTTCTGTTCCTTTCTCTGCAACTGACCCTGTGTACAATGGCTCCCAGTGGAAAAAAAGAACTCAAGGTTCTTTGAGATCGAGGTCAGTACACGAGCCAAGCAGGAGGCTGAAAAAAAGAGAGAGGAAGGAGAATGAATGAGAAACAAAAAAGGAGGGAAAGTGGGGTGAAGTCGGGGTTAAAGAAGGTGTCTGTTTAAAGAAATGTGATGTTGTGAAATGGGATATCAGTAGAAACAGCAGGGTAGGGCAGCACTTACTGCAGCCAGTATACTTATCGTAGGTTTCTTTCTTTGCTCTACAATAGTTGACTGTCAAAGAAAAGACAAAAGAAAGTTTCTTTGAGCTATAAAGAACTGCAGATTGTTTGCTTTTTGTTATGTAGAGGGTAAAGGAAAGGTAGAACCAACTAACATTGTCATTTACTATAAAGAACATCCTCAGTGAATTTCTTAACATTGCCTTAAAAGTTTAGTGGTGGAAATTTAAAGGCATGAGAAAAAAAATCAGGATGAAGATGAAGCTGAAAAAAATTAATTGTAATTGCCCACCAGTTCTTTTTATCCAGCCTCTAACAAAGATAACCACCTTTTATTGAACTGTTCAGTCAGTCTTCTTGACCTGAAAGAGACGGAAACTTAAGGTGTGTCAGGTTATGATATTCAGACAGAATACAGAGTATGATGTCCTAGGGTTATTATAATTAATCAAAAAGCGACTCATCTGTCTAGTCGGCCATCTGCTTCCTATCCAATTATCTCCTGTTTATGTCTGTTACCTGTGAACCCTTAAGTGCTGGAGAGCACAAAGAACTACCAAGAGTCATCACAACTATAACGAGACTTACTTCACACCTGTCGAAAATTCCCAGAAAGGGGTGTATGTGTGTGTGTGCGCGCGTGTGTGTGTGTGTTTTCTGTTGGGTGCTGAAAGTTGCTTAGTTCCGTATAGTCAGGACTTTGTGTTACTGGAAAAATGGAGCCAGAGGACAAGATTTAGAAGGGATCATTTGCAGCACACACAATCAGTGTGCGTATGTGTGTAAGACAATGTAAGCAGATGTTCTGGCACAACCCAGACCACTTCCATCACATCAGCAAGTGTGCGTGGGCTCAATTCCATGCACTTTCTGCTGAGTAAACTCACCTAGGGGCCCATAGACCACACCTCTTGCCCAGATGCCTTATTACCATAATCGCTTTTGAATGGCTTAAACTGTGATAGAGAAAGATGTCCTTCTCAGCTACAGCACCGACAGCCTTGATGCAAGGCAAAAATCCTAAGTCAGTATATCCTGGGCAGTTTAGCTAATAAAAACATCCAAAATTACCTTTTAAGCGATTCCTTCATTTGTATTTGCACGCTTTGTTGTCCTAGATACCACCTTTGTTCCACTGCCAAGTCCTTCCTGGAAGGCAAACATTTTCTCTCCTGTGTTTCTTATTTGCACCTCAGCTGTTCTTTATTTCAATGTTATGTCTTCAGCCGTTTACTCGTTTACACATTTATGTAATTGGACTTAGCAGTTGATTCATGTGAAGTTTTAACGGCTGTGAAAGAGCGATTGAAGATGTATAATAAATACAGTATATTAATCTTTTAATGTGCTTCTCTTCTCGTTTTTAGATTCGTGTAGATGGTTCCTCGCGTGCCCATCAGTATGAGACTGTGCAGGCTGTGGAGAATGGACCCATCCTCAGAGACATGGCCTTCTCTTCTGACCATCACTACCTCTATGTCATGTCTGAGACCCAGGTCAGACACACAAACAAACACATACATCAAAACTCCTCCCTGCTGACTCAGTAGCATAACCACTGGCATTTATCATTTTCTTATGTCACAAGGTAGAATAACCTTTGGTATGGCAATAGAGGATTTCATTACAGCCTGACTAGAGGAGAGAAGAGGATTAGATGGACCATTGGATGTTGTGACCATGTCTTTTTATAGAAACAGGCTGTGAGGGTAGAGCTGGAGTGAATAAATGTGTTGAATTATGGCGCGAGAGAAGAGTGGTCTTAGTCCACTTTGGTGTGTGCTGGTGTGTATGTCTAGAGCAGGCAGATTCACACATACACATCTCTCCTGGTACCTTTGATGACATGGAATGTGGAGCGAAATAGCAGCACTCTGTGTAATGGACACAGACACAGAGTCGACGAACACCTCTATCAGAGGCAAAACCTTGCCAAAATAGCACCACGGAAAGTCACGTAAATGGACACCCCTCTGACTGTCTGACTGTGTTAGATGTTCACTTTCTCTTTATATTCAACACAAAATGCAGGCATGGACTCGCATAGTAATTTACATGTACAATATAGTGATGTAAATGATGATTTATGTGAATCCTTGAACATCACATGATTAAAGGTAAATTAGAAATTAAGCATTTTGCAAAAAGTAACTTAATTTCTTCATTAAAGTTGTAAATTCAAAAGCTTGTAGCACTCATTTGCAGTCATCAATCAATCATCAATAATCACACACTTTGCTTAACTAAAGCTACCAATAGTAGTTTGTTTAGCTATCAAAACACCATTAAAAGAAAATTCTCTCCACATACTGATGGATACTTACTGATAGATTCAATTCAGTTCAATTATAATTATATAGTGCTTAATGAATAAATAACAACAGTCACCTCAAGGCGCTTTCTATTTTAAGGTATACACCCTACTACAATAGTACATTAAAATCGCCAACAATCAATTGAACCACAATGAGCCAACACTTGGTGACAGTGGGATGGAAAAAAATCCCTTTTAAAAGGATGGAACTTCTGGGAGAACCAGGAACAGTTGAGGTGAGAGGAGAGAGACAGGACAATGTGGAAGAGACATAAAAAATATGTATATAAGGAGCTTTTTACTCTTCTAACGATCTGCAATCTGCCTTTACAATCATGAAGAATGGGTCATTTGGAGCAGAACTTGTGGTACTGTAATAGGATCCCACAATTGTCAAAAGTCAGTTTTTTGGAAAGTGGATATATTTTGGGACCCACAGCGACTCGAAGTGACAGACGACATAAAGTATGTGATCGGGATCACAGAGTGCTTAAGTACATACTGACTCAGTAACTCATTTGGCATTAACATCAGCACAAAGATTATGCCCTGGCAGCTTCACATCGTGGGTTTCCGTGGCCAAGCAGCTCCTATAAGGGCAATCTGCAGGTGGCTCAGTGCGTTTGTCGATGTAGCGTATAAGCACCTCAGAACCGCACCTAATTGCAGCGTTTATTTAGTTACATTTAACCACTGCAACACTTTCCGCGAGGCACTGTTAGCAATTAAATCATAAAGGCCAAATCAAGCCACCAGTGAATCGCTGTCTCTGTTTGCTGTTCATTATTAATGCGACTGTTAGAAATAATTTTGCAGGAGCTCTGAAGTACGGATAATGTGCATATCATTCCCTCTCTCACGCACTCTCTCTCTCCGCTTTATCTCCTGCCACCCACAATCACAGAAGGCCACTGCTGTTTTGTTGGCATCAGTTGTTACCCCTGCACATTGTTTGTAGCTTCCAGAGGATTATAGACCTCTCTGGCACCGTGGAAGTGTCACTATTTACTAATGTAGTGCATTGCAATTTGTTTGTGTGTGTGTGTGTCTCTGAGAGTATGTGTGTGTAAATTTGTGCACATTTTAAGTGGCCAGATTATCGTGATAACATTTTAAAATATCAGTGAGTTGAAGGTGCCCTTTCAGATGGCGCTCTCTTTGCCTCTCTTAGTCAGTCCATCTGCAGAGAGAGTGGGAAAGCAAAGGAAGGAGAGCGAGACACAAGTGAGCAAAATAAGGACATTTAGGATGTTATTTGTCACGGCATCCAATTACTACTCTTTTGTGCAGATCTGTTAACCAGCAATGTGAGAATTAGTTTTTTTTATTTCCCTCCCTCTTGGATTGTAGTCTGTATAATTGGGTTTATAAAAATACTTCAGATTAACAAACGAATTATTAGGACTATTCGACTTCCTTTTTTTTTTTTTATCCCCATTAAGTTAGATTTCTTTATGTCTCGCTGTTGTTGCATAACATCGTGTTAGAAATTTAGTTGTTTTTTTTTTTTTTTTTTTTTATCCTGTAGTCGTTATGAGCGTGTGTTCGTTTTGTCTGTGTTTGCGTGTGTATGTGTCTGCATAAGGCCTTGGTAATAATTAGTCTATTAGCCCAGTTGCGGAGCTAACCTACACTAACTGTTTGGAAGGAACATTTGGGAATTACTATACATATAAATAGAGAAAGCAGTTAATGAAAAGCCCAGACGGAATATGGAGATAAATAAACAGATAAGCCCAGTGCACAAACACACTCTTTAGTCCTGAGTGTTTATAGAATAGGATGATAACTACAACTTTCTTTTATTTGCTTTGTGTTTGAGCAACACCTTCATAGGTTATCACTATTTTCAGTCCATTACTAAAGTTTAACTTCACTGTAATACCTCAGTGTTTTCTAAAATATGTAGTATAAACTAGCTATTTGTAGATCTCAATGTTGATTTGACGGCTAAGATATGCTACTTTATCCTCACTGTCCTGATTTTTATGTGAATCAGAGCTTTGTTTTCAAGTGCCTTCAATCACTGAAGGAGATGAGCATAAATTCTTGCATGTGAAATGTGGAAAACATGTCGAAACAATATTTTGAAATTATAGGTTTGCAGAGCATGTCTTTTTTTTCTCAGCAATTTAGTTCTTGAAGATTTTCCTGCAATGTCTAGTTTAACTGTTCCCTGTCACGCCATTGCTTCAGGCCAAATCAGCTTTTGTTAAATGGTCTACAAATTCAGAAAAAGATATAATGCATGTTTATTTTTATTTATTGCACATTTAATCAACAAAAAAATTACCCACATAAGATTTGCCACTAACATACATGACATTAGTTTGCTTTTGGCATTAATGCAGATCTACTGTTTCAGTGTAAAAGAATTGGTGCCTGATTTGTATTTGCTGATAAATGTTGCCTTAAATTACTTGGCTGTCAGCCTAACAGTTAGTGCCAAGTTCAAAGGGCATGTTGTGGTCACCCTAGCACAGTGGACTACTATTTGCTGGATCACTGGGACAGTTTAAAATAACATCCAGCGTACACATACACATTTCCCAATTCCCAGTGGTGTCAAACGCTATTAAAACAGCTCAAGTTGGTCGATAGCAACAGGCCACCTGCTGTTTCTGGGGCCTGGGACACAGATACTCAAAGACAGAGAGTATGATATTTGAAAAGAAGAAGACATACAAAAAAGGGTTGAAGGAGAAGAGCAAGGGTGCCCACAACAGGAGGCTAGAACAAAGCTGGTCGATATAGCTGGACCCATACTGTGCATAGTCTTGCATTACTCCCCTTCTTATTGGCGGGATGCCTCTGGATCCTGGCTGCTGTGTGAACTCAGCACTGAACAGTGAAAGTCAAATACTTATACTGGAAGAGAATGTGGTAGGAAGGTCTCCAAAGACGCAGACAAAGAGCATTAAAAACAGCACACATTTCATTTTTTATTTGCTCATACATGTTTAGTATTTTTTTCTATGTAAAAGTAAGCTATAGATTAAATATAAAAAACAAAACACAAAGTGTGTTAGTAAGGTATTTGGACATGCTTCAACAATTGCTTGCTCCGTTTTATGATTGAGTCTCTGGAGCCGGCGGGATGAAAGCCCAAAGTTTAAACTGTTCCCTCATTTGGCTTGTTGGAAGTGGAGAGCATTATCTAGCGCATCTTATATAGTTGTTCAGTTTGGTTGAGGTGTAAGGGACATAACATAACATACGAGTCACATAATCGAAACATTAAATATATCGTTATCCGGGAAGAGACCTCTTCTGGAAGAAGATTCAGTAGAAATGGATTCAAGCAGAGGCTTTGAGGTTTGAGATTCAGCTGGAAGTAAAGGTGACCCGAATAAAGCTGAACTACTTTGTTGCTCGTATTTCTCTTTCACACAATTTACAATGAAGACAACTTATACAAAGATGGGAAAAAGCTGAAAAAGCTTCGTCTGTCTATTAACGCTAGAGAGATCCAGGCTTTGTTCCCCCAGCAATCATCACTCTGAAATCACACCAGGAATGAAAGAAAGCAAACATGAATACTTGGGCTTTATAATGATTCTGCAACCCAGTGTTTCTTTTTTTTCTTTATCCTTGACAGAACTCGTGTATAGCTATCTGCTATCTGGCTAGCAAAGCCATTTTCAGCGTAAAGGTGAATATTGTCACTCTCCATTGCAAAGAAAAAGAAAAACCCAGCCAAGGATGAGAGCAGAAAATTAACAATAGCTATAAAGTCTCTGTGCAGCATTACAGTTTAATTTAAAAGTACATTTAAAGTAATGATTACTTTTTAAGTGCTTCACATTGTATTTATAGTCTTTTTGTCTCGCTTAAATCAGTTGGCAATTAACTCTAATCAATTATATATAAGTTAAAATGGGGCAGAACTACTGGAACATCTTGGCAGAGAAGTATAAATCAGCCTTCGGGGTTTGAATATCATGCTGAGAGTCACACTATACCCTGCTTGTCTGTGTCAAATTATACACTCATTAGTGAAGGAAGCTGGCCAAACACTTACACAATACAGTGTGAGAATGTGTGTTTGTCTATTCTCAAAATGATGTCGACGTTGTATTTATTTTTGTCTGTCTGCGTTTTATTTATTCTTTTTGCTGACTTTTCCTGCTTCTTTTCTCCATCTTGTGACTGCGTAATCTTTGCTAGTCTTGTTTTTATTTTCAGTGTTACAGAGTTTGCCTCTTAATGCTCATGATATTTTCTAACAGGACTCAAATGAAAGTACACAAGGGCTCAGTCTTTTGTGTTTCCTCTTGGTCCCTTTTTCTTTCATCTGTACCTCATTTCTAACTGTATCTGACTTCCCATTGTCATTTATACC